>JAUTBZ010152470.1:0-11593 GCA_032361785.1 Lepetodrilus galriftensis
AATTTAAGGATACGATCCTTTGTAACATCGTATTCAGATTTTCTTTGGATTTGTAGTCACTTCTATGCATAGACTTCCGTTAGCGTATCACCAGAATTCCTAGTTTTAAATGATACTCTTCGACATTCAATGACCCACTTGCAGCCGCTATACCAGTTGTTACATGCCACCACATCGTCGCAAATGTGTGAAAGAATCCATAAACTCCATAATCACTGCCTTGCTCCACGTCATCACAGGCCTTGGAATTACTGACAACAAAACACGATTTATATTAAATAATATATTTCCATTTTCCATCTCACAGCCATTCATAACACTGTATCCAGAATCTGCTTATGTTCAATGTATACAATACATTAATAGTAAATATTCCACATGTATGTTATTAGGATCATACAAGGAATGCATGAGCTGGTGGGTATCAAAACAAGACTACCGGGTACCCCGCATCCACTACACACACACTACCACCACGTCTCCCCTGTGTGTGCTGAATTCATCGCAGTAATATTACTTATCTAAATATACATTCAAAAATAAATATGCTGAGCATAATGGAACAAACCGTAATTACCCTACTAATTCAAACATGGAAAAATAACTAAATTTGTAGCCGTTCGATTTATTAGAAAAATATGAAAATTGAAAATGATCGGTGTTTGAATAATTAGAGACAACCAAATTGAAGTAAAATTGTTGTAAATGAAATGGTAAATAAATGAAGGAATTTTCAAAACTGTTTATTTTTTTATTTTTTTATTATGATTTGGATTTCTTTTTGGTCAAGTTCATATTTTCAGGGTTGAAAAAATAATATTTTCGGTGATTTATATAGGTGTTCTTAGTATTATATTTATATAGGTGTTCTTAATATTAGAGGGTTGGAATTATTAGGGTAATTACGGTAGATCAAGATTCCTCTAGCCTTCCCTAGCACCATAAGAGACTGACCATACCCATATATAAAAAGTCTCATGGATTGAAGAAAAGGCTAGAGGAATCTCCAGCTAAACATGGCTCAGAACCAAGTTTCCTCCAACAGTGTAGGAAAGATGACTTGAATATATGGTCCATTTTCTATCGAACTAACAGACCCTGAGATTATGAAACATTTTGAGTACGATTTCATGCTCAAGCTCAAATTTTCCAGGGAATAATATATATAGCAATCTGTTATTTTAATTTTATTTTGTTTTTAATTGGGGTTTAGAGTCGCATTCAAGATTCTTTCACTTATATAACAACTTGTCAGTTTATGGCAAGAGGAATCTGTGAGTACATTTATCCCAAAACAATATACACCTGTATCTACCATTTCAGTCACCTCTGTAAATTCCACCGCAGATTCAGATATTTAATGTTCTTCATTCATACCTTGGATAGTCTGTAAACAATCACGCACAAACCAGGGGGCCTATTCTTGAAACGTTCCTAAGAACTTCTTTAGCCTAACTGTTCGTAGCTATACTGTAAGAATTGTTAATATTGTCGTACAATCATAAGAAAATTTCGAGAATACCGTATGTTCAAGGATGGAAATTAACACTAACTCAATAGCCCTGGCCATTTCTCCCAATGCTAAAGGTATTACTGTATACCGGTATGTCTAGTAGAAATTCATCTTTTTTTTGTAGACATTTCTTATTTGTATCACTATTCGGGCTAGTAATTTTTAACAGTAAGTTACAATTCCTACCTAATAGGCCTCCTGGTTGCTAAAACTTGGCAATATCCAGAAATGCTCATATTTCATACTGGATGGGTTTGATATGAATGTCAGAAAGGACACAGCTTGTATTCTGTAAAAGATTATGAAGCATTAGAACATTTTAGTAATCCTGTCGTTCGCAAAACCAACGAAAATGCGTCTGCTGTGCGACTGAGTAAATGAACGTAACCAATTCTACAAACTGCGTATAATTTCTCCAAGCTCGCATATCTACAACGAGACCATAAGCACTCTCGTAGTGATCTCTAATGCATGCGGATCGTGCTCTTAAGAGAGCTCTATGGTCTCATAGTGGATATGAGAGCTTCCGGAACCAATACCCAGGTTGCTAATAATAGTTGTGCTTTCCTATTACTATTGACAACAACATAGACAAAAAATTGATATTTCGAATATCTCCAATCACTGTATAACAGTATAATAGGATATTATCACATATTTGAAGCTAAGTATACGGTCTCATCATAAATATTTTGCCATTGGTAAAATGTTGATGCTACTTTCCTCAAAACTGTCAAGGTAATTGAAACTAATGTAACAGATTTTGCACTGTGCATTTATGTGTGGAACACACAAAACAACAGGGTATCGTTTTTCGAACCTTTCATATGGACTACAAGACCATAAGGACTCTTGTAACCATCTCGAATACATGGGGATCGTGTACTGCCGAGTGCGCTGTGGTCTAGTAGTGGATATGAGAGCTTCAAGAAACGATACCCAGATCTGTGAACAATCTGATTAAATGTAAATCTTAATCCAAATCGGATTCTGTCGTAACTACTTTTCAAAACCAAGATCTAATGACACTCTGTTTTATTCTTTGCTCTGTTGACCTTTTGTGAACTCTTGAGTAACGTGAAATAGGAATACATTATAGCCAATCAAATCTGATGTACTGGTTAATGCATGAACAGATTTCAAATTAAATATTGTGATTGGTAAATTTCAGCGTTCATGAATTTGAAAAAGCATCGGAACAAACATAGTATCTGTGAGATAATAGTTTTGAAATTTAGCAGAAACGATCAAATGATTGGAACGAACAAAGATTTAATTTTAACCAGATTGTGCCCATTGTGGACATAATGTGTGGTATAGCAGCAAGGAGACAGACATTTTACAATTTGATTACACAATTATTCTGCCATCATTCATGCACATCCAAAATGCACCAAATTATGAAACTTAACAATATAAACAAAGATACAACACAAGATATATCGATGTGATGCGATCAACGGAATTTCTATCTGATAAAAAAATTAAACTGCAAACAGAACACAATTTCTACTTCATTGCAAGAGATGGGATACTGTTCACAAATGAAAATTCTCATGTCTACAAACAACCACAATTGCAATCATGTAAGTCCATTACTTGGAACAAAAACATACATATACAATTCTACGACATATGAAAATTGAAAAGCTCTTCCTTGACTATTCTAATTATATCAAATTCATGAAATGCAATATGATGATAAATAATTTATATAATTATTATTATTATGCAAAATGTAGGCCCCTGAGTTAGATTAGGCTTATTGTCTGTATATGGTGGGAGGATAAACCTGAATAAGCAGGTGTTAAAGTGTCACCCACAAGTCATCACTTACTTCAGATAAACCAAGGGGAATAACTGTAGTATGGCGAGACATTGAACTGTTACCCACCATCCACAGAATAGGCAGCTAAAGCCGGCAAGATTTGAACCCCTACCACCTGGAATTCCCTTTCACTAACCACTGGACCAAGCAAACCTTTGATCCCGAGACATTTTAAGATATTTAATCATGTATAGAAATAGTATCAAACATCCAATATGATAAAAAGAAATTTACTCTAAAATCAATATCTTGATGTATACCCAATGGAAGCTATGAACTATACAAATACAATATTATTATTATAATAATAATTGTATTATTTATATTAAACCTGAGATTTTCCACATAAATGTCTTATAAGACATCGTAACTCTCTCCATGCTGGAGGCAACCAGAGATGCCCTAACGAGTAGTGACTAATCCAGCAGGAAGAGGGTTAATGGGAGGGGAAAATGTGAAAAAATATCTTTGTCACCATACAATGAGATTTAATTACAACTGTTAACTTAACCCTTTCGATACTGCACATTTTTGCCACCAACATCGCCTGTGTACCTGCCTCTTCGGCACTTTTCATCGTGGTACCATGTCAAATTAAAGTCTAGCCTGGATTTAGCCTACAAGTTAGATACTAGTATATAAATAAATCAATGTTTATTCTTTACCATGGAAACAGGTATAGAACACAGGACCGGTCTGTTCACATCCGCCATACTGGAAGGAAAATGTTTAGATCCAAGGCTGGTTACTCTAATTTATTTATATCTCGAAAAATATTGCAGTCAGCTGACAAATGGAGGCACCTGTTGTTAGATAAATGATCACTGTACACACCTTGAATGCCATAAATAAGATGTGTCGTTATTTTTCTGATGGTTTATGTCAAAACGTACATGTATATGTTTGTACTGTGTAACAAAGGGTTATTGGCATGACCACAAAGTATGCAATTTGTATCGAAAGAGTTAAACAAGGAGTCATAGTATTTCAAACATGTTTGCAGTAATCAGTACTATTATAGTACAAAAATTCCAATTTTGGGTTATACATTCAAATCAATCAAAATAATTTTGAATATCCGGTAAGCTGGGATTGAATGGATTGACGATCATCGTATTTGTTTTCCACTACTAGCTAGCAAACAAACTACTATACAAATTAAACATTATACATGTATGTTCTAAACATTCAATATATACTATCCCTGAAATGCAAAACATAAAACACTAGATAACAAGTGGATACTACATTGATAGATACTGGTCATTGTTGGTTGGTTTTAATCATGCAAATACACACATTTTATTAGCCTTTGGTCAATCTCTCACCATCTATTTTAACATCTCATCATATTTATTGTGAAAAAGTTGCTTTGTTGTGTAAACCACTACATAAATAATATTTTACATATTTACTTCATAATTACAATATAGAATTTATATCATAAAATTTAAACATTTATTTTTAACTCTCTCCATGTTGAAGGCAATCAAAAATGCTCTGATGAACAATGCCTGTGCCTAATCCAGCAGGGAGAGGGTTAACCAACATTGTACATCAGTAATCTATTAAACAACAGTGTCGTATACCACATCTAATAGCGATGGCTTCTGGAGGAACAAATACAAAATGTCCACACAATTCTGACAGTGTTAAAACTATTCATCTTCCTAGACACAAAGTCAAATAAAATGGCAGCAATTAACACAATAATTTTACACAAATTAGGCTGATCATGATCACCGTATTTAAGTTAAAGATAGACATTGTATTACAAAGATGAGAGTGAGTGAGTTATTGTTCGCAGCGGGAATCTCTTACACATACGCGACAATGAAGACATGAGGCTATGACTAGGATTATAAGATATATAAACATTGTTAAACTTATCTTGCACGCAAACAGTGTAAGAAAGATTAATAATATTAATAACGTTAATATGAATATAAAAATGAAATGTCAACAGCAAGAGAAAAACAATGTAATTGCTAACATCAAGGCTTTAAGCATTTGTAAATATAAGTATCATTTCTCCAAGCTCTCATATCTACCATAAGGACTCTCGTAGCCATCTCCAATACAAGGGGATCAGTCAAGAGTGCTATGGTCTCATAGTGGATACGAGAGTTTCGAGAAAAAATACCCTGGCTTGTAAATCCTGTTAAATTTCCCATTAATAAACTATCAAACTTGCATATATTAAATACCAAATAACTGTTGGAGAAGGAGTTAAAAAATACTGTATTGATGAAAATGTACACATCAGCTCATGTTCCCAATCATTTGAATCATACACTATAAAAGTATTAGTCCTAGTTGTGCGTACTATCACCATCGCACTTTGCCTTTATACTCGTCCAGCAAACTCCATCTTTTAATGGTCTCATAACCGAGGATGATAAAAAATGAGAACATGACGGATTGAACTAGTCGCGCGGTCAGGCCTTTTGTAACGATCCAGAACCTCTCTTCTTCCCAAAGGATCTTCACTGTGTTCGCGAAGGTTGTTCCGTCGACCTGAAAACAAAATCAGGCTGATCATTCTTGTTGTATCTTAACCTCTTCCATGCTGAAAGCAACCAGATATGCAAAGAGCAGTGGCAGCAGGGAGAGGGTTAAGAGTGTAGACAGATCATGCATCAACAAGAAGGAATTCATGGTTTTTAATGAATGAATAAATTTGTGCTTTATGCCACAGTGGAAATATTTCACCCATACATACATGACAATTTATTTAATTTAATCATATCACAGCTTGTCAGTTTAGGGCAGGAGGAAACATGCAACATTTGTAGCGATGAATGTTGCAGTAAATCTGCGTGCACTGGCTGGTACTGACAAGACCAAGAATGTCGCAACTACATTCTGTGTGTATCTACATGACCAATGGTGGGTACTGGTGTTACCCTACGAAGGTGTTTGATTAAGACTCGACACTTGCGAACGCCGAACATACTCCCCGATTTACCTCGGGTGGTGGAGGGTTGTGACGTCAGACAACAGTCCACAGTCCACTATTCACTCGTGACTGTCTACAGTTTTTCTGATTGGTCAGACTCAGTAGTGCCTTCAACACTCGTGTTACGTTCTCGGATGTTTTATTTAAAATTACTTTGCGTATGTGCGACTCAAGACTCAACTCAGATTGAGTGTTGGCTATTCAAACACGGCCTACATAACCAATTACTGGTACTGGTGCCACCCTACACGACGTACCTGCATTCTGGCTCTGACGAGGTCCAGGGGGTTGGTGATGACGGCTGCGGAGATGCCACTCAGTGGTCCGGCCACCACCTGCACCAAGAGCCGCGGTACGTAACACGGCACCACACTGGCCAGCATGGCTGCATGGAGAAATCATGTGGTATCAGACATAGGACGATGTCAATGACAACTCAGTGGAAATTAATACTAGTCAGCTAATGTTACTCCATTTCTCGCAACATCAACAATTCTCTAAAAAAAATATATTCAAGTATTTTTAAACAAAATTTTCAAACATTGTTATTGCAAACTTACATGTAATGTAAGTTGATTAACGTGATAGTGATTGTTCGGTATTTTAATAATAATAATTATAAATAAATAAATAAAAGAAGAAATAATAATAATATTAAATGATGAAAAATAATAAGAGGAAGAGGTGAAACAACAATGTTCAACAATAAAAAGAAAACCCTGACATATCATTGATCACATATTTCCTTGTGCAATTGAAGATTAAAGTACACAATATTATCGCATATTTCTCAATACTAACCTGAATACGAGTCATAAAAGAACCACCATAGTGCACTGTTAGGAGCAAAGACGGTCAACGACACAAAGTAGCCCTTGTAGAACCCCAGTAGTCCGTTCCTCCTGTAGACCTCTCGTACAACAGAATTCACCGCGCCGAACCGTCGAGTCCGTGCCTCGTCCGAAATGTCAATCTTCTGCAAAGTCGACAGTCTTTTCTGAATGGTCTCTCGCATCGCCGTCTTCCGAGTCCCCATTAACATGAGATGCTGAGTGACGATGTCGATGGGCACGGCGAGAGTTTGTCCGACGATGGACGCGCACCCTCCAGCGATGAAAGACCTCGTTTTGCTGTTGGAGATGGATGCGTGTTCTTGCAGATAGTGCCGAGTCCCTTCGTACGTGGAAATGTACGCCATCGAAGGAAACAGCTGCAAACAGCTCACCCAGAATCCCTTGTATAAACCAGCCATGCCCTCGTTTCTGGTAATTTTCACAAACGCGTCGAAAGTTCCATTGTAAACTGTATGTCCCTTTTGAATTTGTAGTCTGGTTTTGACTAATGTCACGGGATACAGTAATGTCCGTATCGTCATTCCACTCGCCAATGTGAGAGGGAAATATTTCCGTTTGTCCATCATTTTCAGTTCTATGACCTGAATTTCGTCGACTTCAAAATTCATTTTGGCAAGAGGATGTATTTTACTTAAGCTTGGTGTATGTGGTGCCTATCAGGCTTTTTCTGTGTGATGGTGTACTTCAACGCTGGAGAGATCACCAAGATATAGATCCATTATTACTTTGCCAAGTCTGCAACAAAAATCATGAAAATATTATGTAAACATATACCAGTATGTGACACATTTCAGACCGTCACCTTGACCCTATTAATGGCCGGGTAGTGACAATGCTGAGCGATACTCACTTAGTGAAGTTAGTAATACTAAACAGCTAAAGCATACCCGGCAATTAATAGGGCCAAGTAATTAATAGGTGCTCTTCACTCTTGCCTTGCTGGGGTTCATATTTGAGGCGCATTTAGTATCTTGCGTGCAAATACTGTAAATTCAGTAAGCTGGGATGGCTTCATATCTGCATAGCAATACGTGCGTTCAGCAAGCGTATCAATGTTACAAGTTCTACGATGGCAAGATCACGTAGAATGGTTACTACATTTTGTCAGACATTTCTATGTAACAAATACACTACCAGGCTTACGAGCACGTAGTGTGTTAAAACCTTGTATTACTTACAAGGTGCATGTTTGATTTATGATAGATATCCGGCCAGAGAGCTATAAAACACAAGAAATCTCTCCATATTTTGACATTCAGAAACACCGGAAGTAGAAAAAAAAGCCGGAAGTCTAGATTCGAGGTAATCGAATATTTATTTGGAAAGTTTGTCTACGGTAAACTTTCTTATCTACATATTTATTTTTCATATATATTTATGTGACAAATTGTCTCTGAAGTCTCCGTGATTAAGTAACGTTTGAGAACAGCATGCCTGCAGTGAATGGTTTATCACATACATGGTGATGGAAGCGAACATAAAATCTCAATTATTGGCCCATATGAATCTTGTCTCATTTTATTTCGTGGGTGTTTCGATTGTGGCTACTGCGTATATAGATTTACTGTTATTTAAAATATATAGCTCGATAGTAAACAAATCATGAAAAGTAGTCTGAATAACTACTTGTTTCATCAAATAGCCTACTAGATGTATCACAATAGTACGCAGTATAAATACTATTTATGGATGGACAACGATAAAAGTGCAAACTTAGATATACTAGTACATGTACACTATATAGCAGGGGCGGATACAGAGTGTATTTTTCATAAATTCACCATTACATAATAATATGTTTATTGAACAATATGTTCAAGCCGGGTGAATAAATGCGAAATGCACCGCGTAATGTTTCAAATGAATATCGCATTATTTTGTGCAGGTTGTTACTATGTGGTATAATACCAGAAGAATACCAGAACTAAATATGTATAAATCTAAACTTCAGTATCATCTTGAAACGCAGACCACTATAGACCTATCTCTACTAATTTAAAAAAAACATATTCGTCATTTAGGCATATTTGTGTTTCGAGGATGAACTTCCACTATTGTATTCAAATAATGCTTAGGCCTATCGATTGATTGATTGATTGATTGATTGATTGATTGGTCGATCGATTGTCTTTATATATAATAAGTGATTAACATGCGTCCAGTGTATAGAAATGACATATTAAAACAACCGTAACTGATTAACATTGATGCAATGTGAGACATATAGGCCTATATATAATGGTATGAGTGATTGATTATTAATAGGCGTCCAGTTGAAAGGACATATTAAATAAAGGTAACACTGGTCACATAGTCTAGTACTAGTAGTAGGCATAGTGCTAAATAGTAGGGCATAACTAGTAAAAACAGCAGACCCTGAAGTATTCCTGAATGTTGATGTATTATAGAAATATGTAATAATTATTAAATACATTGTAAAGTAGGGCTAGTATTTTGAGTTTTACCCATACTATATATGAAAGTAGTAGCCTAGCCTATTTAGATTGCATTACAAAGGTGTGCGGCGACTAATAGACTATGAGTAGCCTAACATAACAGTGGTTACTTATAAGTAATAGTCTACTTATTATGTTGTGGCTGGGCCAGTATCAAATTATTGATGTCAATCAACGTATTACAGGCAGACGGCTGAGGTTCTATATTCGTCTGACTGCAATGATTGGACCAGACAGCTACTGTAGTCTACCTGACTGACGCCCGCAGGTGGAACAACGCGACCTTACTGGGCATCGCATCGAGCGGCGGCGGCGACTTACGGGAAATCGACTATAGCTGGTCACGTGACCTGTGTCCATTTCGCAGGCTGTCTGCAGTTCCTGGATAAAGTTGCTGTGCATGTCTTTCATGGATACTAAGTGTTGCTGACAGTGTCTGCTGCTTTTACTAGTTCGTTGGTAAGTATCGACGCTGTATTGTGTATGTTTCATACTCGGATATATTTAGAAAGTTTTGGAAAACAGAAAGAAATGCACAGTGCCAGAACTTTGTTATGGAACAGTCCCAAATCGGGATGCATGTGAAATGGGTTTGGACAAATCCTGGAATTTTGGTAGAATACGTCGAGATTCGTGTTTTACCAGTTACACGTACGATGAAGCATTCCACTGAGGACAACCAGGCAACTTTATAAGGGTATTTTCGTCACATGGTGCAGCCGGGTTGTAAAGACAAGCCGGGCGTTTAATCCTGTTACAGGCCACACGAATGTGAGCACAGCCAAACACAGGTTGACTGCTGTAGTCAGCTGTAGTAGTAGGGATAGAGATCTTGTAGTGTAGTTTAGTGTTAATCTTTTTACCAGACTACTATTAATAACATGAACAATTAGATGAGAATATTGGCCAGAGAGGTTACCCCTTTGGCTCATTCGGTAAAGCTCCAGCAACTCGGGTTCGAATCCCAGGATCGGCATGATCCTCTGTTACAATGGCGCCCTACGTTCTGGGATTCGAACCCGAGTACTGTACACCCAGCAGAGAATGGGTACCCGAAAGGATGAGATGGACATATGAATGATAACCTTGTAGCGCTGGAAACGGCAGCTTGGGTTGTCTACTTCCCAGGGAGTTGAGAAGGAACACTGAGTGTACATTGATCCATTGACCGGGGATAATAATGTGGAGCTTAGAGCCTGCCTTAGGGGGTTGATTTGGCACATTATAAGTGGCCTATTATTATTATTAGTATTATTACAGAACATGGATGGCCACAGCACAGAACATGCCTGGTAGTGGTGGTGGTAGTAGTAGTAGTAGACCTGACCATGTACTGATGTAGCATTTCGGACATAGATGACACATTGGCAGACTACAACAATGACGTAACATCACATTGCTTGATACTATGATAGTAATATGTAGTACAGTTTGATGAACAAAACTCATGATGTCGAAAAAAGTAACTTGTTGGTCACAACGTGGTGAAACATTTTTTTAACTGTATGTTATGTAGATCCAAATTGCAACCGTACATTGTACTTATTAAATAGTGACATAATGCATTAACTCTCTCCATGCTGGAGGCAACCAGAGTAGGGCTGAAACGGGTAGGACATTTGGTACTCGAGTACTCATGTTGAATTACTTGAAGAGTACTTGAGTACTCGCCTGCAAGTCGCCTTCCGTTGTGAAGCAAATGAGCAAACTAGTGCGTGTGTGTGGGGAGAGGGGGGGGTCCTTGGGGTTGATCATGCTCTACCGGATGGTTTTTAAGACTGAGACGGCCAAATAAGCGCTTTCCTGACTTGTTCGGTCGTATTTATCACCTATAGATACTGTAACGCTTTCGAAAACCGAACTAATTAAAAATAAAAAAAATTATGCCATTGAAATCACTTTTGAGTACTCGAGTATCAATTTACTACTCGATTAGTACATGTACCGGACCCGTATTCGAGTACCCAGGTACCCATTTCAGCC
>JAUTBZ010152481.1:0-11590 GCA_032361785.1 Lepetodrilus galriftensis
AAGTTTACACTATATCACCGTAATCTACTGTGTGTTAACTCCAGGGTGGGATAATAGAGAGAGAGAGAGATAGAGAGAAAGAGAGAGAGAGAGAGAGGGGGGGAAGAGAGGAGGGGGGGGGGGTGAGGCATCCTCGAAACACAGACCAATATAACTACACTTAACCGTCGTCAAATAGGTTAAGTGTAATACTGGCCTATGTTTTGAGGATGGGAGGTAGATAAATAGAGAGAGAGAGAGAGAAAGAGAGCGAGAGCGAGAGAGAGAGAGAGAGGGGAGGGAAGGGTAGACAGAAAGAAGGATAAACATAAAGGTCGAGAGGACGACGAAGAGGAGTGACATAGAGGGAGAGAAAGAAAGAAAGAAGGAGAAATATATAGAGAACGAGAGGACGACGAGATGGAGAAAGAAAGAAAGATATAGAGAAAGAGAGAGCGAAAAACAGGCAGAGACATATATAGACAGAGACAGATACAGACAGACAGAGACAGATACAGAGTAGAGACAGACATCTCTGGGTAATTTTAGGAATCAGCGTTTTACTTCACAAGGTCTGGTATATATGTTGTTGTTGTTGACTATAGAGGTATATATTGAACATGTGGCAAGACTACATACACTACACTAGTTCTAAACACCAATGCTCCTTTCAACCCCGACATACGGCCGAGTGCAGGCGTCTCAAGTTACACCACTGTATATATGAAAACACACCGGCATACGCCGTAATCAGCTGATGCACATGAAGGGAGGTGCGGGACACTACGGGGCAGCAACGACAGCGATGAATATGCCAGATGGAACGTCAATGAAACTCTTATTCCGTAGTTTATGACTGTTCAGATAGCTGGCTGATGCATGTATGTGTAGTTGGTATTCCAAGAACGTATATCAATTCATTTATCACTGTGATATATACATACGGAGTTGTTATTCAGAGAGATTATTATAACCTATATAGCGGTGCTGATGACTAGTCCAAATGGTAGTTATACTTATGAGTATAAAAGATATGCGTTACATATGAATGAAAATAGGATACAATTGCGCTTTTGAGAACACCGCCAGTGTTGCGTTGAGAACATAATTATTACTCTTATTAACTTGTCAGTTACTTCATGAACACGGCTTATAGGCCTACATGTAAAGACGACCATGTGACACCTGCCATAGCTATTCACACGGCAGTGGGCGCATATTTTGGAACAATAACGGTATTGGTATGAATCATGATGACTACAACCAAGTTTGCACACATTCTTACCGGTCAGTTTTAAACACATCCCAAGTACTATCGACAATGTACTGTGGGTTGTCCGTCCGTCCAGGTTACGTCACATCCGTCTGAATCGTACCGACGGTGAGATGTCAGCGAAATTTTGTCTGTCAAACTGTTCCGCTGTCTTCCATTTCCCCCCTGTATTTCTCCCCATCAAATGCGCATGCGCAGCCCACCTGAAGACATCGGTACCTATGATGTATACAAGCGCTAGAAGGAACGTCCTAACCCGCAGAGGTCTATTTATGGGTCGACTCTGACGTCAACAAAACCTAAAACTTTTATAAAATACAAAGTTCATTTTGGTATGTAGATAGTTCTTTGTTGTATGATGGATGGTCTAAACCTTTACTTTTGCATCGGGAATTTTGAATGCGTTTCAGTGTAAACAAACCAGTGGGGAGCTCTATAACTTCAGCCCACGCGGGACACAGATGCCAGGCAGTATCTATGACGAAGATGTGCTTCCCTTCTCGATAGCCTAGGTCGTGTTTACTACAAGCGTACACAGAAGCACGACCCACACACGTGAGCGGTACCTTGTGCAAGTTAATGCTTGGTAGTATTTATAAATAAAGTGATAATCCATCCTATCTGAAATATATTGTTAGGATATCCACCATATGTACATCCGAATAATTATATACATAGTGGGATAAGACAAGGCTATTATATATCCCGTGTATTCTTTACCATAAGTTTGGTATTATTTATAAATAGTTAGAATCCCTCTAGCTGAAATGTATTGTTAGAATATCCACAATATATACATCCGAATAAGTATATACATAGTGGGGTAAGACAAGGTTATTATATATCCCGTGTATTCTTTACCATACGTTTGGTATTATTTATAAATAGTTAGAATCCCTCTAGTTGAAATGTATTGTTAGAATATCCACAATATGTACATCCGAATAATTATATACATAGTTGGGTAAGACAAGGTTATTATATATCCCGTGTATTGTTTATCATCAGTATGTAAACATGAATGATAGGGTGTCTTTTGTACAGTAATTCAAACTTAGTATTATTATTCTAAATAAGTCTATGTCACACCTTGTTCTCAGCCAAATGCTCCTACAGCATTTACTGTCACATCTGAGACCATATGGATAGTCTATTCTAAATAATGAGAGAGAGAGAGAAAGAGATAGCTGGAGTGTGTGTGTGTGTGTGAGAGAGAGAGAGAGAGTGTGTGTGTGTGTGTGTGTGTGTGTGTGTGTGTGTGAGCGCGTGCGCACGAACGTCTGCATGTGTATGTGGCAATTTGTAACGGGGAATAGTTATTATCTAGAGTTACGAGGAAGCAGTATCTAATCCCCCACTTCAAGTATTAATCTAATCAGCTTACTAAGTACAAGTTTATCATCTTCAACCACCATCTTCAACCACATGATGTTTTTTATATCCATGGTCCATATCAGGTACACTTCAGCAACATGAAATTCCCGAGGGTCAATGCATCTGTATTTGTATTCACATATTTAATATAACATTCTGCCGTGGAATTATTTTTACAACACACTTTGTACAACAAATGTGCGATGCCACGAGCTGTGAATAAGAACCTATTTGCATCGAGTTATATCACGACCGGATATAAGCTTCCTTCATCTAAAATAGGAGTTCAAGATCTTATTCCTCTGTACATCCCGGTCTCATTTAATTTACATCAGTATATCTAGCATTGCGTTTGGTGCCTCTGAATAGACCCTTTGTCTTAATGCATTAGACATCTATGTTGTTACTTAACTAATTTGTTTTAAAAGGAGACTACGTAAATCGTGGTTAGTGGTTTTGGAATTTTACATTAATATATATCTAACATTACTGTTTAGATGTCTTAATGCATTAGTTACATATGGTGTTATTTAATTACAGTAATTGCAATGTCTATTACAGTACTTGCAATGTCTACTACAGTACTTGCAATGTCTATTTAAAAACAAGGAGAATACGTATTTGAGAATACGTTTGTGGTTTTGGAAATTTGTCAGACACGTATCCACGTTGGAATTTCAATTAACAAACTGGAATGGCTGCCAACCTGTATATCAAGATGGAAGGAAATCTTTAAATACAGAACTCTAAATAGACTCTTTGTCTGACAAACACGTTATTTCTGGATTTCTCTGAAAAATAAGTACCAGTCGAGCAGCAATTAAATACATAGAGACTATTTAAAAATACTTTGAAACGAAGTAAAAACAAACAACACTATACCAGACTAGGACAGTAAACACTAAACAAGGCTAGACCAACACCGTACACGACTATGGTTATTTTACAATTCCTCATAACTTGTCTGTGAGGTCTCATACTCCGAGCTTCTAGTCCTGGGTATCCCTCCACAAAGCTCTCGTATCCACAGACCACAGCGCTCTTTTTGCAGTGCATTAGCTATCGGTAACGAGAGCAGTATTAGTGGATACGATAGCTTCGTGAAAGGCGACCCTGTAGTCAATGCCGCTTCTGTACCTTGTTTTGATTAATTCAATCTGTTCTGTTCTGTTCTGTTCTGTTCCGAAGAAGGCCAAGGCGTTGATATGCCTTTACGAATATGTAGCAGCAGCAGGATGTGATATAAGATTATAAGATTCTCCGGCTGCTGATCTGTCGGCCTGTGGGGATACATGACCTCTTTGGCTATATCTATAGGTAGCGCGTTTGACTCGCATCCCGGCCACTCGGGTTCGAATCCCAGGATCGGTAATTTGATGGGCATATAGATTGGTGCCTCAATAGTGAGATCAAACGTTCTAAAACAAAGCTTACCTTGGTCTTTTTCCTTCCTCATCGTCCGCGGTGGTACAGTCCATCCTTATATCGAGGAGGCAAATGAAGACGCTGCTGACTCCCCGGCGACTTGATCCTTATCCGAAAAGATCAGACGTCAAGCACGTGGCCCCATCGACATCCACGTCTATGTACATAAGAAGGGCATCGCTATATAACATTATAGGATAACTGGTATAACACGATACTAATACGACTTACTTGGAACACTGTCAAGATGTTAAGAACCTAACCGGCACCATCCACGTGGATAGTGCTGTAAGTTATTGTACAGGAATATCCAATAACTGTTCAATGTTAACCCTTTACAGCTATCTATTCTGATCAGAACTGACAGATAAGTATTGCCACCTACTCCACACTCGCATCCCCATCCACAGCAGCTATTTATAGCTAGCATATTGAGATCCGAACTGGCAGATAATTTTAGACACCAACACCTCCATCCACATTCGCATCTACATCCACACTCCCATCCACACTCGCATCAACACTCTCATCCACATCTACACTCGCATCCACATCCACACCCAAAAATCATTCAACAATATAACTATGAGTGGATGTTCTTATAACAATAATGGTAGTTCCTAATTATCGTTAATTACGAGATCGGGGGTGTTAGATGGAAAGTGTTAACGATATATCGGCTTCGGGAATGTTCGAGAATGCTCGGGATTCCTCGGTATAATTTAATCAAGCTGCGTGGAATAAGACGTGCAGAGAAGATGCGTTCTCAGGATAAGAGCTTGTTCCATTCCGGTTGCGATGCAATATAGGTACAAGGCGCTGATATGCTTACATAATTTTACGAGATATGTGTGGTGTAGGTAGATAAGGTTATCAACACTTTATTAGCATCGAACGTGCATGGTGGTTGAACCAAATGGATGGGAATTGAAATTATCCTTGGATTTCTCAGCATCTTTGTTATACTGACAGTCTTCAGCAATTCATAGATCCGACCGGTTAGCCTTTAGCCAATCAGAATTCGCGAATCCCTTCACTGCGTTGTAGTGGGTTGCTAACCGCCATTTCGCCCGACAAACAATCTATCCGGTAGATCAGCATGGTGAAGAGATGCGCTTGGGGAGCATGTAATGCTGATGACAGATACCCAGACAGATATCCTGGTGTATTTTTCCTGGCATTTTCGAAGACAAAGACTAAAATGGAAAAGTGTTTGCGGTGGATTCGTGCGTGTGGAAGGCCTCGTGACCAACTGAATCCAGACAAGATAAACAAACACCAGTATGTGTGTTCAAGGGTACGTCTTATAATATACCATTTAATCCGTATTTATCGTAAAGAAGTTTTTCGGGGCGTTATCTCAGTTTAAATATAAGTTTGCGGTAATTAACAAACTGTAAATTCACTCTAAATGTCTAATTCACGAATTCGCTAGCGTGTTGGCTTCATGAAATGAACAAAGAAAAGAGCAAAGATTGATCGAGACCAGGGCAGGGACAGCTCTATTTCACCAATATACTCGAGTCAAGGATAGGTTTAGGGCTAGGGTTAGCACAGACAAATATAGATTTACACCTGCAACTACATACCGATAATCAAAACTTGCATCCATTGTTATCCAGTCTTTTTATCAGATCGAAAGTTGAAGTTCCCTAACCATGAAATAACATTGCTAAAATGTATGTGTAATTGCTATATTTGAACACCTGGATATAACTACTAGTATTCACATATATTGTTTTCAGCACTTTGTTGGTGACTCTGGCCCCAGTGAAACATTTCCAGATCCCATACCAGCTGATGGAGGCAAAGCACCCCCTGCAAGATGCCCGCCAAGGAGAAGAAAGTTTCTTGAGAAGCATGGGTATGTCTTTATTAAAGTTGTGTGCAAGTAAGACAACATGATAAATTAATAAATAAATATGTCAGACAGCAGTTTATATACCCACTTATTCTTTTCAAGAAATAAACCTTCTATGCGCAAAAGTCAATGTATTATCATGCATTTCAACTATCCAGTTTAACTGCATAGAAGACAACAACATAAGCAAGTTACAAACAATACATCTTATTCAATAAACATTCAGAAACATGAGACTGATATTACTGTAACTCTATTCCAGATCACCTGATAAGGAGAACGATTGTCCTGCTATTCAACCCGAAGTTGCAACCCAGACTGACAATTCATGTAAGTACTGCATACAGACATAATCAAGCTGATTGCAATGCTATATGGATAGACAGCCCTATAGTCAATAATGAATGTTGTTGTTTCATAGCCTAAAGAAGCTTACAATGGAGAATGTTGTTGCTGTACATCTTGTAAATACTGCACAGCATAGTTCCTAAAATATGAGGACAGTTTTTGTAGCAAATCTGACATGAATGGAATATCAGGTAGAATCCGTTGTACATGAAGATCGTTTTGTGTAAACACAACAAATTCACAAAACTCTGCTCCAGTTATCATCAACTGTCCTTGTACTTGTGCATAGTACACATGGTTCTTCTTCAGTGAAATAGAACCGTCATCAGATTTTTCCAAAGCAAAATCAGGTAGTTTATCACATGAATCAGAAATAGTACTGTTTCTAGCTGTAAATGGACATTTCTAGAATCCCACAACTGCTATTGTCACATATTTTGCCATCTGGCGAAGCACCCAAAAAGCAAAATTCATTGTTGACTACTAGTCCACACTCGTGGAAATGAGTAGATGTATATTTTTCCAAATATCTATTTTTAGCCTTTGGTTCATTTCTTTTTCCATATTCTAAAGAAGCAGCATGTATGTCTTTTGATTGAAAAATGCTGGCCAAGAAGACTTTGGATGGAACAGCTTTCCGCTTTAAAACTTTGCCAAAATTTGATGCTGTTAATCTAGTTCACCTGTGTTCCTTCCATGCATTGCAATCAGCTTGATTTCTAGTTAATGCCTCAATCTTTTCACCATCAACATGGTAACCATTATTTAATTCAATAAACTCTGATGGTAGCTTGATGGGTGGTGCTTGGGGGAATGTTGTATTTCCACAGCCTGTACTTGTAGAAATGGCTACCGTCTTGATATTTCTCATCTGAAATAATATAGCATTTGTAAGTACAACATTGAAAATTAATCTTCAAATTTCTTTATTTTTAGGGGTTTCCCCAATGGACATTTTGGCACAGAGTGTGGAAATCCACATACTGAAGAACCAAGTGAAAGACCAAGAAAGCAGAATTGAACAGCTGACATGTTGCGTGGAAGAAAAAAACAATTTAATTCAAGAACTCACCAAAAATGTGCATGGGTTGGAAGGTAATGGCGGGAGCCTCCTTATGAAACTGACTTCCGGGTACAGTTAATAAAATTACCTCCCTTTGCCATTCAGACGACATGAAGATATTATGTTTGCTGATCTTATGTCACTAGTCTACAGCCATAGAATAGTGTAGGTTAGCCGAATGTTTACTGCAGGTGCGAAGCGCAGAGCAATACAGTGTTGTGCTAGTTTTGTTGTACCTACCTACCTCTCTCTTTCTCACACACACACACACACACACACACACACACACACACACACACACACGCACACACACACACATACACACACACACACACACACAACTTTAAGGTAATTCGATTTGAGGAATATGATCCCATGTAGTTATTTCCTGATGAATCTGCAATTTTAAAAGTTTACCTGGAGCCTATAAACTTTTGGAAATTCTCCGTTGTAAAATAGATTTACGGTTAAATTCATATAGTCCAAAGGGCTTCTGGCCCTGAGTTAAGTATGTTAGTATATACCGCTATGCTTGATCATTTGTCCACCTTTCTACATGAGATTCCGTGGCTGACACTTGTTTAGGTATTTAAAACTATAAATACACTGCCTGTAAACCACCAGAAGAAAAGTCTGGTCTGTGAACGATCCTATAATAAACATTGTACCATTTTTACGCCGAGAAATAAAATACCGACCCAAAAGGGCTTTTCTATACGAGACGGCCTAACTTACGTCAATGTAGCATCCTCTGCCTACAGTTTGAAGCGCTGAAATAATATTTACGCTGCATAATGATGTTGAATAGTACGACTTGTCGGGAGAGTGTGACGTAATATATGCCAAGTATTTTATATATATATAAAATATATGCTGTGAAAAGCATAACTAGTATACAAATATACAATACAAATTAAAACATAGGTTTGTATTTTTTTATTTTTAGATCCGTATTGTTTTAAAACGCGAAACTGACAAGCCCTGGTTGAAGTTAAAGAATCTTGAAAGCGCCTCTAAATAACAACAACAAATATGCCATATTATGCAATCGTGCCAACAATAAAGCCGCTAATTATGAACCGTCGGTCAAGGTCGCCACTAATTATGGAGCGTCAGTCAAGGTCAACACGCATTTCGTGCAATGGGCGACAGATGCGGTGATGATGAACCAAAATAGAGAACGAACAGTTGATTATACTAACGTCCGAAAAGAATATGGTGTTCCCACTCGTAAACAGATAACATATTGAAGCCCATTATCCAGACCCAAAATATGTTTACATAACCTAGGTTTACGTTAGGCTTGCTGGAATGTCAATTAGATCTACTTTGGTTTTGGATATACTGATCGACATTCCTGTTATTCTGTTACGTACATACGACGTAGGTATAGTAATTTCAGTTTTTAATTGCGTGTAAGCCTATATGGTAACGCTCTCTCTCTCTCTCTCTCTCTCTCTCTCTCTCTCTCTCTCTCTCTCTCTCTCTCTCTCTCTCTCTCTCTCTCTCTCTATCTCTCTCTCTCTCTCTCTCAGAAATTCCCATGAATCATAATGCAAATATGCACTTGCTTCCATTTTCAATATCACGTGATCGATGGGGAAAAACCCATTTCCGCAAATTATTTATTCCAGGTATGCGTAATTAATAATAATCGAAGTGTTCATTTTCATTGTCGCTTACATGCGGTGAATTTATATATAAATTATGGTATTACATAACTAAAGTTTAAACTGTTGGTGATTAGAAATGCAGACAGCATCGAACCTGTATTACACTACCCACTACCCTCTGTATTTCAGTTCTTTGTGCAACGAACACCACATTAGGAATCCTTGAATTATGTTTTGTTTAATATATTCGTTAAAACTCAACATTTACTTTGTACTGTTATAATATTAAAAACATATTGTTTTTAAATGTATGCATGTATATTACAATATATATATTTTTAAATCACATATTTGTCAATACACCATTACAGATCGGTGTATTGG
This sequence comes from Lepetodrilus galriftensis, assembly GCA_032361785.1. Classification (NCBI taxonomy): domain Eukaryota; kingdom Metazoa; phylum Mollusca; class Gastropoda; order Lepetellida; family Lepetodrilidae; genus Lepetodrilus; species Lepetodrilus galriftensis. Next base: position 9,321 of record JAUTBZ010152481.1, read on the forward strand.
TGTACGGCTGAAATATATTGGTGTACGGCTGAAATATATTGGTGTACGGCTGAAATATATTGGTGTACGGCTGAAATATTGTTTGAACATGTAAGATGACTAATTATGAAATATGTTTTTTTAGAAACTAAAAGAAAAGAAATTGAGGGTATACTGTTATAATATTCTGGTATGCCTACATGTCTCGTAACTCAATGAGTGGCCGATGCATATTTTATGAATATTTAATTATGTAATATATTATGAATACATCTCTCTGTATTGCTTTGAGTGTGGTGTATTAAAATCAACAACGGTAAGACGAATTTGTACGTGAAAAGATGGTGCTTACTGATATTTTGTTTATAAGAATGCGTATAGTACAATAACCGAACAATAATATATTATGCGTACAGTATTTACTATACTTGTATAATATAACAAAGACGTAATTATTAGAAAATGCCATTTACTTATAAGTTATGAAAGTGAAATACCCGAACAATAAACCTATAGTATGCGTATATTTATTACAAGACATAATTGTGAGAAAATGCCATTTACCTATCGTTATGAATATGAAAGTGAAAATAGATCTTGAAAAGTATTTCGGATTCATTGTGCGAATTCTGATAGCAATTCCATGAACTAGACCAACCAAGAAAGATAACACTTCTCAGTTACACGATTCTCTCGATAAAATCGAGTGAACGCTCGATAAAAATCGAGTTCCGGCTGGACATTTTCGAATAATATGTTCAGGATGTAGCCCGAGTAATGCACTTGACATCGTGTAGGAATATTTTAATTTAGTTTTAGTTACCTTTAATTTTCCATTTTGGCAGGCTTGATATGTATTCAGAGAATTCTATAGAGGATACTTAACTGTGTTTCCCAAATATCATGTTTTATGTTATCGAGTGGAAGTGCGAGGCTATATTGTCACAAGTGCCGCAGGTAATACAATATACAATAGTATAAGGATATATATATTTATATATTTACAATAGTACAAGGATATATTTTCACTCATATATTCCGCTATCCTACTGCCAAGCATATAATAAAATATATTATATAATACATAGCAGTTGTGGGGAATATTTGTTTTTGATATGTCCGACACCATCACATTACATGCAGTACAGTATATCTTTTGAGGGTTCTATGCTTAAATTGCTTTATTTATTTATTTTATTAAGAATATGTAGTACACTAACTGAACAATAAAACGTATTTACTTATTTATATATGCGTATTCATTATTTGCACAAGCATGATAATGATAAAATGTCATTAATTTAACTAGGAAAGTGTATGAAATTGAAAATAGAAAAGACTTATTAAAATTACTGCTGCATATTTGTTTCCAATCAATAAGAAAAAATGCCAATTAAAAGAAAATACTGTGTATGTTATTTATATGGTATTTAATTTACATTTAGTGCAGCGAAATACGAAAAGGGCCGGTAAAGCTAGCATAGAAATGGATAATTGGGCAAAAGAACATTCTCACACTGTTAGTCACAGAACCAGCGTGTACAAACTAATAGTATCTGACGCATTATGATAGTAATAAACTTTGAAGTGCATGCATTCGGAAATTAATGAGGCATTATGATGCTAAGTATACGACATCCCTTAAAATAAAACAATTACGTATACGCCTGATATAAGGGGTATTATTACACCACCAATTTACCATGTTTACGCATAAGCATGCACTCATTCACTCAGTAAAGTATAAATATCCAAACAGGTTTAATAATACAATTCCATTGTAACTGCGCGAGGTATAGGATATTCCGATATGACCTCACCAGCTCACATAGCATCTCGGCCTGCTCACATCGATGCACTAAAATGCTACGGGTGAGCCTGCGCACTAATGGTTATTCCAACCCGTATTGATAGGCGCCAGTTTGCATCAGCAGTGTTTTGGTATAGTGTATTTATTCACATACATGTAGGTTACTGCGTATCTTCAGGGTAGGGTATTATATATGATACTAATCCATTTAAGTGGTAGGCTACTTCCCCCTGCCTTTTAAAACAATTTATTAGTTTACAAGTATTTGTATTTAAAACGCGCAGATAAAATATAGTTCCATGTATACATGTATACATATTAATAAATGTATCTGCATGTTTAATTGATGACATCGATCGTTTAACTTTATATTAGAGAAATCCAGTCCTAAAGAGAAGCTTTAAAGAACAAGTTGCTTTTAATCAATTATATATGTTGAAAATAGATATATAAAACGAAAATCTGACTCAGATGTGCTTTA
>JAUTBZ010152492.1:0-11590 GCA_032361785.1 Lepetodrilus galriftensis
GAGAGAGAGAGAGAGAGAGAGAGAGAGAGAGAGAGAGAGAGAGAGAGAGAGAGAGAGAGAGAGAGAGAGTGTGTGTGAATAGGTATAACAAAGAATAAGACCGATCATTTGCCGTTTTGAAAGTCAGTTTTATATAACAAATGCAATTAAATGCACAGTCTATGTTATTGACATAGGATATTATAATAAACTACAAACTGATAACACTTTAATATAATTATTGTAGGTGTGAGCGTTACCAATTTGTATATATCAGTGGTGTTCCATCTTGCCAAGAGAAAGTATCCTTGAATATTCCTGGTCCGCGACTATAGTCCGTGCTCAGACCTGACGAAGGAAGACGTGTTGCAAATGCATGAGCACAAAGTAATGTTGACCGCACACTAGTCGCCGACTTTTGTCGGCCGACGGAAAATCGCAAGTGTGCGCTGGCCGGCCACTGTAATTTTTAGTCTCACCGACCGATCTCACAATATCTAGCATGTTTTGATAGTTGGAGCACCGCACACTAGGCGATCGAAACCCGACGGAAATCGCTAGTGTGCGGCCAGTGTTAGGTATATCGTGTTTGTTTCCAGTATCGCGGTATTCTGTTTACCATGAGAGGAAAACCTGTAACTATGGTTAGACCATTATCATTTACGAAACTAGACATTGGTCATTGCATAACAGCACAACCGTTCTGTGTTTGGATAATACTCAGAGCTCCGTAAAGGGACTTGAACTGAAACCTACAGGTTTGTAGTCTGGGACGCTACCTTCTGAACTATCGACCCTGTCATGTACATCGCAATTAAAATATGAGTGAGTGAATTATTGTTTTACTTCACAGCACAAAGACTATTATATGAAATCACCAACCTATATACATATCCGGATACAGCCCGATATATGGTGTAATGCTCCTGATGAACTGTTCGTCTTCATGGTTACGTATTGTAGATAGCACCGCCCCCTCCAAGCTACAGAAATGCTTGGCATCAAACCAGGACAGTTCTCCATAGACAGGAACTTTCACAGACTTGTAACATTTGTCTCTGTGAACGTACCAGCCCTGGGTTTCGTCACATGCTGAAATTAAATGTATAGCAATTATAACACAAATGTCTGCGTGTGATGGCTTGATTGAATTGAATTTGGATCCGTTTTCAAGATTATTTCATGCACATTCTCTGCTCATACTGAGCCAGAGGAACTGCTAGTGGATGGATAATAATAATAAATAGAATATAGTTTTTATATAGCGCCAAAGCCACGCTCGAAAGCATGTTCAAGGCGCTACATTATTACCCCGGTCTAGGTTATGTGTGTATGTGTGTGTGTGTGTGCGTATGTGTGTGGTGTTATGTGTATGTAAGAGAGAGTGTGTGTGTCGTATGTGTGTGTGATGTTATGCGTATGTGTGTGTGTCGTATGTGTGTGTGTGGTGTTATGCGTATGTGTGTGTGTGTGTCGTATGTGTGTGTGTGTGTGGTGTTATGCGTATGTGTGTGTGTGTGTGAGAGAGAGAGTGTATGTGTGTGTGGTGGTGGTGGTGTGTGTGTGTGTGTGGTGTTATGCGTATGTGTGTGTGTGTGTGAGAGAGAGAGAGAGAGAGAGAGGGGGGGGGGAAAGAGGGCAGAGATTGTGGGATATAGATGCATGTTATTTATCGTTCACTAGAAAGACAGACATATAAATAAATATATGTAGTGTGATGCATAAAATCACCTGGACACATTTCGTTAACCAGCTTCTCAAAACCACTCAGTAACTTTGACTCTTCTGTGAAAACAAGCACTGATTCTGTTGCATTGTTAAAATACTCCATTGTGGTATTACCTCCCACAACCAGAACATAGGACCGTATGCCATCTTCAGCTAGTCTAGCCAGAACATCAGATACACTAGTCCCGTCATATGTAACAATAACTGCCATAGTTGATATGTTACGTCGGTGTCCGTTTTCTTCACGTAGTACTTCATCCAGAAGTGACGTGACGTTGACTCCAGTTTTCGTGGTAGAGGCTGCGGATTCCTCTATGTTCCTCAGCGCTCTGATGAGATCTGTGTCCATCTCATGGTCACCAAGAAAAAACTGAATCTTGGCTTCATCACTGTTCGTAATAAGCGCTGTCCTCAAGAACCCGTTGTCGGTGTCAAACTGTTTGACGATGTCCTGTAAACCGGACACAATGTCCTGGAGATCAGTGTTAGTGAGACTGCTTGGTAAATCTAACAGAAGGAGCAGATCCGCCTCCTGTGTGTGGCAGAGTGGTCGTTTAGAGAGATCAACTGAAGATGAAGAAAACACTAATGCATTGAAATGTAATAACATGTAGCCGTAAAGTAATATAATAATACGGTAATGTATATTTACAACGTGCTTATTCCACGTCGTGCCCATCCTCATAATTGCAGTAGGGTTGTTACAAATACGAGTATCGCTCATATACCGTGGAAACGCATTCATTTTCAAAGAAGTCAAAAAGCATCTAAATCAATTTCCTATTTTACATTCCTCTGAAACGCTAAAACTTACCTGGGCAATATTGTTTCATGAAATAGTCCATGAATATAACTAATGACGTGTGATCTACTTTATATCCGTGGATAACTGTAAATAAAATAGTACGTTGTTCCTCAGTAATTTTCTGAAGAATTAATATTACGAAAACTGTGATGTCCATGTCTTCTGCCCAGCGGAACACCTCCACGTCGTGTTCACTTGTGGCTAGGAAGGACGTGAACATGACGGCTATCTTCGCACTGGTGTTTCCGTGTTGCTCGTGAGACGTGCTCATCAAGTCCATCATCAGATGCATACTATTGACCATCACATCAGCACGGTCTACTTCAGAAGAATGGTTGCGCGCTGGTATCTGCTTTATCTTCCTGATGACCCTCTCTTGACTTCCGGTTTCGTTTTGGAACGCGACTTCGGCTTTGTCGCTGAATGTGACAAGTGACGTGGTGAGAAGACCGGCGTCGGCATTGAAGTAGTTGATGAACTTTACGCTGCTCGCCAGAACGTTGGACATCTGAGACGGAGTGAGAGCAGTGTCCAGAATCAGAACAACATCCGCCGGAAGTGACTTGCACAGACGTAGAGGATCTTGAGACTTGGACAAGATTTCGTTAACTATGGAAGAAATATATGAAATAAAGCGGGGTTGTGAGAGTGCATGGCCATTTCCAGGGCATGACTACTATTATGCCACAAGGCAGATGCCTGCAGATATCTTTGGAAAACAAACTCGGACCTGTGCAATTCCCGTACCGCTGAATGTTGCAGTAAACCTGCGATCACCGGCTGGTACTGACAAGACCAAGGACGATATATTCATTGCCACTCTACAGACCGTGCATCCCATCAATATCTCACCGGAAAGGCAACTTTCGCGAAAATTGATGCCGGGCTCCCGTGATCGGATTTAGGACCGTTAATTACTACTCGACTTTATATACAGAATATAATATTAATAATAAATATTATTAAACCGTCATATATCAGAAGACAAGCTGTACGTACGTTGCATACATGTATACTCGCAGCGGACCATACACGATCAATATTAATGGCAATACTATTGTCTATACTGGTGACAATAGTATTGACTGTTAGTGGGCGATTTTGAAGGAAAGAGTTGACTTGGGCAATGCTGTTGGTGACCAACCAAAACATTGTCAATAATAATGGATCAAAATTATTGTCATTCATATTGATCGTGGCCGCTAGGATGGATACAGCGATTCGTGAAACGATAACCAGGTATTGAGTGTTCAAGGCAATATACTGTACTATAGTTGTCAAACAAGTCCTGCTGTCTGAATTCTATATAAACCTCCAATAGCGGTAACACGCCAAGACAATTCCATCAAGAAACACCAAAAGAGTTTCTACTCTGACGTACTCACCAAGGGGCTGCTCATTGCTGGGTCCCCAGACGTATTGTAATATTATGAAATATGCCAGACTTGTAGACATTGCTGAAACACGACAATAGAACACATTTAAACAATATTCATAATTAGCATTGCGCAAGAATTAAATCAACATCATTAATCACTTTTTTTTGTGGTCATTTCAGAAACTTTCATTAGAGTTGTGTACATGCACATTGATCTACATATACGGAACTTTTTTAGGGACATAAATATATTTGCGATGCAACTAAAAAGATCTTCGTTAGTTTTTTTTCCGTGGGAACATATTTCTCGCTGTACCTTTACGAGACATGCTGTCCTGTTGACTATATCCGGTCTTCATTATTGCACAGAACAGTTTCGCTGAACACACATTTCTAAAATAAAGATAGTTTATAAATAGTATATATCAATATCACTAGGGTTCTGAGTATACGCACCATTGGAGTTTATAATTATAAATGCGTCAGTACATTTTATACGTATATGTCCTGCTAATTTTTAATAATAATTATAGCAATCACAATTACATCATATATACTTCAACATCTAGATATACTCACAACTTGCTCAAGGCAGTTCTGATGTCCAAAATGTCACATTTTTTAGTCCCATTTTAGTCCAAATGGGACCTTTGTGCTTGTTAGATTGCTCGTGTTGCCTACATCATCACGATAACGATGTAGTATAATAGTAGTGATGTACTCAACAAACTCAGTCAACTACTTTATACTGTACAGACAAACACGATCTACGTGTATATGCAACCATTTATTTACCAGTAGTCATTAAATATATAATAATATAGCGACATCACTCGGTTAAGCGTAAGTGTCCAGTTCCAAATAATGGGTATGAAAGCATTTAGCTTAGACCAATAATTACAACGCCTGCTAGCTAACTCCGAATTATTGATTGCCACGAATTGGTTAGTACATGTATATAAACATGATTCAGTCTAGCTTATCTACTGACCATGTGTAAAATGTGTACACGCATACAAGTGGTCTATACACTTAAAATGTATGCATTTGATTTGACAAATGCTTTTATACACCTTATTCATCCCATTAGTTATAAAGATGTATTCATTGTATTAGAAGACATTAGTTAATATTAGTAATAATTAATATATTAATAATATTTGTTCATCAGAAGACACGGTCAATAGTATTGCCAATAGATCATCAACTTTTCGAAATCTGGTGTTTCCGTTTTCAATGAATCGGGTTATTCCCCTTATTGCATAATGTTATATACACACAAAATATATCGTAACTCCTTATATTCAGGTTTACCGGGAAAGTAATGAAATCAACGTGCTATCTTGGTTACCACTGAATTTTAATTACCTTACAGAAGTAATAATAAATAAGAATATATGCAGATGTACAGAATTGATTAAATGTTATATGGTAAGTGGTTAGGTGAATGTACTTTACATTTATGTATGCTATAGTCCAAAACAAGCATCAATGTATGTAATTACATCGGTTTATGCGCATGTTACATTACTATTTAGAAAAGAAAAAAATGTATATACAATAATTTTGAAATTAGTATTCGAATAATAATTTATCGTGCAATGTCTACATACATGTAAGTATGAATACACCAATTATTGCAAGTATGTGATAGACAATTCTACGCCATTAAAAACATATCAAATACCATGAAATACGAATGGTGACACATGCTCACCTTGGCGAACACCATTTTGATGATTAAATAAAGCCATGCTTTACTTTCCACACGACACACACGGTGACACACCCACTATAATTCCAGAAAACACTCTCTCAGTTATTCTACAAGATGTGAAGCAAAAGTAACCAGATTAGGAATGTTCACAGAGCGGATATACGGTACATGAATGAGTGACCACTGATCTGTTGCTAAATGACAAAATGGCAAATTGCTGAACACGTTTATTTTAATTACCTCGTTCGTGTGGACCCAATTGTAACGATCATAACGACGGTAATATCTCAACCACCACACGTATAGTCGGGTGAAAGTCGCTCTATGGAATTGGTAATGACTGTAGTAAAACAAGTTGATCATGAACATATATTTACCAGAATAAGCCTAAATTAACGTAATTTAATGTTAGCAATGTATGAATGCGTTTTATTGTGTGTTTTTTTTAGTGTGTGTTTTTTTAATGTGTTATTTTATTACAAGTACACTCCTAAAAGATCTCAAAATCACAAGCACAATGCTAATTTAAACAATGACAATGCCAATGAGAACATCGGAATGCTTGTCTGCATGACAATATTAATTGGTTGTGCTTTACATACTATGCAAGCAGAATTAGTTATTTAGTATATACATCATGTACTAGTAATTGCATTGCGGAGGCTTGTTAATGCGCTGCAGGCATTTAGTGTACCTAATACCCTAATGTGTTTGTTTTGTTAAATGTGCATTACTTCAACATCGATCGAAATGCCAGACTACTAGTATAGATTCCTCTTTAAACACTGTGATGCTTGATTGAGTGGATATAGAGACGGAGAATGGGGACCATCTAATATAGGCCTACAGTAGAAACTACGATATGTGTATGCATCTACGGTATAGTTGTAATACAATGTACGCAGTATTTCTATTCTACAAAGTTGGATAGTATTGATGCAATGAAGAGAGATTAATTTTAAGTAGGTGTTAACTATTGTACGAACATGGATACAGCTGTGGTGAATCTGTGCTAAAAACAATCAAACCAAATAAAATCTAGGTGTGAAGAGTAATAGCAAACGCATTCGGAAAACAAAAGCCCATCAATCAATCAATCTTTTAGTTCTGTATTGGGAAGGCCAAGGTCCTATCCATGCATAAACAAGTTCATATCATGATATTTTAAAGAGATTTACGACCACTTTCCCGGCTGAATTTAGATCGGATATATATTGCAAAGAAACTTTAATTTCCTCGACGTTTACCCATGTTTAAGATAACTAAATGCACCTCATGCGTTATAATGAATTTCTGTATATTGGTATCAAAGTATGTGATAAAGACTTTACAAAATAATATTTTTCTGTATTTATTGTACGTACAATGACATTATACATATCACAGATAAACATCCAACTAGAAGGTTATTGGATCAAGAGTATCACGGTTGTAGATACTACAACTACATATTTTAGATAGGCTATGTGTGTATGGAGCACCACGGAAAACACGTTATGTTCTCAGAAGTAAACTACATGTACACGTATTACCGATTCGTTAGTAACCCTAATGTTCCAGAGACAACACGAGATATGTCGCCTTAGATTTTAATAGTTTACGAAAACGGTAACAACTTCATGGCTACGATTCTGTTCAAGCGACTTCTCCCGGCGGAATAGCTTCATCTTGTAGAAGAATTTCAATATCTTACTATATGTAAATATATACTAAAACATACTCGTCGTGGGTTACTTATAATCATATTATCTTGGAAACATACAGTATAGAACACAAAACGAGATCAACATATATATTAATATTTTTATTTCAAAATAAACATATATAATGTTAATAGCACCAACAATGACATTATACATATCACAGATAAACATCCAACTAGAAGGTTATTGGATCAGGAGTATCATGGTTGTAGATACTACAACCTCAGCTGCCACGGGTATATGTCGCGCATTAATGTCAGCGACATCCGCAATCGTTTGCGATCATGTCCTCGTAATGCCGTACCACGATCTCGTCATACTCAAAATACAACATACTCATTGGCTGCAACTTGGTGGGAACACAACACGGAGACGGGGACGAGTTCTGGAGTGTGTGTTTCATCAGCGACTGCAACACTGCGTGGTTCGTGGGTCTCGTTCCGAAGTCGATGGGAGATCGGCAGCTCCCGTGGCAGACCTTGGCGTTGAAGTTCTGAGGGTGAATGATCCATTGTCCCCATCCGATAGAGTTGAAGTCAATATCAAGGTCGTACATCTGACACGTGGCTCTGCTTCCTGCTTTGTTCCACCTTCTCGGAGGCTTCTTGTGACGAGATGACCTCTTGCCACGTGACTTGACCTCCGACGATGCCACGCGACCTCCTTTGACCTCGAACTGCTGAAGCATGTTTTTGAAAAACTTGGTATTGTCCAAGTAGAGCGCAATTAAAGGCTTCACCATCGCGGATTGGTTCTGTAGGAGGTTCTTGGAATATCTTCTTGGTAACTTGACGCTGATGGTAACATTGCCATGGTAACCGTTGACCCATGGAGTGAGTACCCTGCTGATGTCAAAGACGTCATACTCGGACCGAATCATTGGCTTCATTCTGACGGCGAAATTACGAATGCGATGTCCGCCTTTGTAAACGTTGACTTTGAACTTGTATTTCCTCACAGTGGAGACTGTAGACGAAGCTCGAACAAACCTGAGTTCGGCCATTCGCAAGGATTCTGTCGGTGGAAGCTTCGGTATTCTGAATTTCAAATTTACTTTCCTATTTCCGTCTACTTGTTTGATATCTGAAATGGAATGGAGAAGCAACTTTTTAAAAACATGCGATGTACATATGACGTAGGCTTATTACAAACAAAACAATATAAATGATATGTATTAAGCCGTACCATGTGAGAATATAGCAATAAAACGTTATTAAATGTCCTGTTTCGGGATCCTAACAAAATCCTAATGGAATCCTGGCAGTGGCAGGACACCCGAGATGAAACTGTCCTGCCTGGATCTTGAGGAGATTGTGTTAGGATCCCGGAACACGTAAACTAACTTTATTGTTTCTGCTATTTAGATCGTTAATAATTTCTTTATAAAGTTTAGGAAGTGTATATATGCATACCTCTTGCTGAGAAACTCCGTATGGTGTCCGAGAGAAGATAACTGCGTGGATTCAAACGTCCTTCGGCTGCATCCAGGACAGATGACCCCTGCTGCAGCAGGTCAAACAGCTTGACCATGAACTTCGTAGATGACCTCTGGTGGTCGTCAGCAATACTCCACTTCTTGAAGAACCTGGACATTTCAGAATTCAGGTTTTCAATACTTCCTCTTTGACGTAGCCGTCTGTGTGAGAAAATGTTACGTCCACACACCACCGTCAGTGACATGACAGTCATGCACAACATAAGTGGTGACATGACACTAGGGTATGCTACAGGTATGTCTCTACAGGTATGTCTCTTAACTCTCGTGTTGGTGTGCAAGAAGTGATAATGTGATACCTACAAGTGTTCAGTTATATACCCTCTGTGGCCAATTGGCATTAAGGTTTGTGTTTTACAAAGAACAAGTGTGGAATATGTGAGGATCTCCTAAGGGCGTGCAATAATCCCTCGTCAAGAAACTAAACATAGACAATCGGTCCTCTTTACGAGCAATCAGCGATGCTACCTGTTGTTGTAGACGAGTGTCTGTGGATATAACACTGAGATTTTAAGAAAACAATTTAACAGATTCTTCTCAGCGATTCAATTGTCATTCATTTTTCGATTTACAGAGAGACGTTAAAGTTGGTACAGTCTAGATCACGCTTTGTAATATTATTAAATATTCCAACGTTTGTGTATTATATGTATATTTTGTATAAAATGTAAATTGATATATTTTAATGTGTTATTGTTTCTCATTGTAACACACATAAATTGATTTGGGTATTGTATTCACAAGTTGTATTAACAGTACAGCCATCTTTTTCTGCCGTTAGCCATCTTTTTCTGCCGTTAGCCATCCCTTTCTGCCGTTATCCTCGGGGAGTAGCGTAAACAAATAATAGGACATGGCATAATTTAATTATGTGTTTTGCAAAATTCTTACACATTTCTATTCTATAGAATAATATTTAAAAAATAACATTAACTGGTCTAATAAAACTACTGTATTCAAAAGATATGTTTTGGGCTTACAATCTGGTAATTTATGGAAGTATGGCCGTTGGTGAAAATATTAACTTCAATATATATTATATATATACACTGAACGGCGAATGTTTTAAGCCAAAACAAATCGCCATCGTCTACGCAGACAGACGAGATGATGTCGTCGCCCGCCTTGTTTCTCTGTCTCTCTGTCTCTCTGTCGTACAAGTTGTACAGCAGATCACGTCCATCATGGTAAGCCGTCGTAATTACTTTATTTACCAAAGTCGTTAAGAAGACAAACGTACACTCAGAGCTTATTGTGAATAATTACACACATCACTGCTTCGCAGAGCCTTAGAATACAGCCGAGGATAACGGCAGAAAAGGGTGGCTAACGGCAGAAAAAGGTGGCTGTACTGTTAATATATGTAAGCCATAATGTTCAGCGCCATTGAGTAGCTAGTCTAGATCGTAGGCGCTATATGCATTACTTATTATCTATTTATTTTATTTACTTTAACTAGTGGCCCACAATTCACACAATCTTCTTACATGGACATAAATCTTACTAAAAAATAATAACATATTAAAGTGTATATAAAGTTAATTTAATAAAGTAGTATATATTACAATTTACATGTGCATTGCGGAGTGTTTTATTGTCTATTTTCATATTACACTGTATAGTGCAAATTAATGTTTACATTTACTACATAAGACAAAAAGATAAGATAAGATAACAACTTTATAAGTATTGCCTTAAAGACAAAGTTGGTTCGCGTCATATCAGTAAAATAAATTGAATAATTTGAAATAAAATAATAAAATAAATAACATAACACATAAATAAAATAAAAGACTAAATAATTAGAGAGAGAGAGAGAGATTCTTAATTGTATATACACTGATTTTCTATATGTACTTATAGTTCCCACGACGAGTTGACCTTTGATCTAACTTCCAATAGAAAAAATTGAAAGACGTGTCTACAGATTAATAACACGGTGTCGACACTCATTTATGTGCTTGACCTATGTTTTCAGAATATATATACATGTTTGCCTCCTTTTATATCCTTAAGCTCATACGGCCGACGTCAATACGTCAGTGTCATGTCATAATGGCGGGACATACAGCTAGAATTTAGAATTCACGTCTTCTACTATTCTGGTCTCGTCGCACAGATTGAATACACATCTGACTTAGTTCTACTGATTGGTAATAATCCCTGGTCTTTTACAAGGAAAACAACCATTGAAAAGTGATTACAAGCTTCGTTGCTCACAGAATGAGGAGTATTCGACATCCCTCTTGTTGACCACTATTATTTACACTATAAATTATGGATTTTTTTCTCTCATGTACCACCATTTGGTGGTTTTCGAAAATATTTATTGAATTGAATTGCATTGACAACATTTAAATAGTGACCCCAGACAGTATACTGACTGGAAGACAGCAATTGTAGCAAAGATGAGAACGATATTTGCAGAGCAATGCATGTGTACGCCGTTTGCTTGTTTTCTTGCAAAGCAATAGAGGACATTTGGAACATTTATTGGAACGGGCATAACACAACGAATATGTGACTCTAGTTCGTGTAACTTTGTACACATATCATCCATTGAATACACTTACATTTGTCAAAATATAGAGTCTTAATATCAATTATTCTGAAAGTTATCAACATGTTCATGGGTGGCATTTTCGGGGGTCACCGTGTAGTATTAGTGGTGGTGGTGGTTGTGATAATAGCAGTAGTAGTAGTAGTAATGTGTGTGTGTGTGTGTGTGTGTGTGTGTGTGTGTGTGTGTGTGTGTGTGTGTGTGTGTGTGTGTGTGTGAGTGAGT
>JAUTBZ010152503.1:0-11590 GCA_032361785.1 Lepetodrilus galriftensis
TCCAAATTCTTCCACCTCAACCGTGCTTTATATTCCCCCAGCCGTGCTTATATGCCGAGTTGGGCATATAAAGCACGGCTGAGGGCATATAAAGCACGGCTGGGGAGGTGTAGCCATGATTTAAATGTCAAATAATGACGGGCCAACAACGTCTTGGCTACTACCGGTATGTTAAAAGTACGAATACATTCCTAATTCAGAACATCATCTATACCGACGGCTCGTACTGTTCATTATCATCAGTAGTGTAGGGCAGGGAAAGTTGAAGTGGATTACCCTGCGCGACAGAGGATGAATTCAGAACTGGTTCTCAATTGTAAAAACATCTGTAATCAATTAGATTGCATGTCGCTTCCAATCCCCGATAAACCTTTGAACATGTGGCCTATCGATTTACATCATCGCACACCGAACACCTGACATACATGTATATTTTCCGTCACTGATAATTGTCTGTTCAATGCTGAATCAATACGATGACGTAGTAGCGGATTGTTTTGCATTGTAAATTGCCTTTCATGGCCAAGTCTTCCTGACAGCGGCAGTCCACACCCAGAGCCTACGTTCATGAATACTTACACCGGTATAGTATGACAATAAGTAGACGCCATTCACTGTGGCAGCCAATACATAGGCCTAAACCGTCGACGGTTTGGTGGTGCCACGATTCAATAGCATAGCCTCCAAGCAGTCTCATTATAATAAGATCCGAAACTAACGCTCAAAGAGATATTATGATACTCGCTCCGTAACGGAGCTGGTTGAGATCTGATTTTAATGAGATTGAGCCTCCAAGAGGACGGTAGGCGTCTTGTATTTGGATAGAAACCAAGTATACTCGAACACCTAAAAGGTCCTACCAATCGTGGTAAGATGGTTATATCAGAAAGTGTATTAATAATATTATTAATAATTCTGTCATATGCCATTGGACGATATATATATAATAATTTCAAAGATAATCTTGTATCTTCAATAACACAAGTGAGATATTTTAATTTGGCACACAATTAAGTAGTCTCAGATAGAACATTGTTTGTCCATTATTAAGGTCAAACATCTGATTCTATAGTCTTTAACCATCCTGGAAAGCGAAACTCGTTTTAAACTATTCTCACGTGGTCCCCAAGTGTGATGGTGTATGAAAGAAGGCACCAAACCCGTGTTTTAGATGATTTAGGTGAATAAACATAAATATAGTTAATGTACTGCTCAATACGGTCATTTTTGCTCCAGGTTTTAAAGACATCAATAATGGGTGTACTTTGCGTATGAAGTGTTAAACTTTAAACATTGTTTAAGAACAATGATAGCATATGGAAATGGAACTATCAATGCTTGGTTATCAAATTACAAATTCTTGTGTGAAAACTTGAACGATCAGCTGATTACGGCCGTATGTATACATACATTTCAGAATATTAGTCAGCATTCTAGTGTTCCCCTTTAACCTTCTCCCTGCTGAATAAAATCAAAGTGTTCTATTTCTGCATGTGATCGGGCAACTTAAAGTCGCCTTCAGCAGGGAGAGGGTTAGGAGCGAGGCGATTTGTGTCCTGCAGCATGATCAACACGTGTACAAGCTTTACGGGAAACACGTTGAGTGCATGTACAAAATACATAAAAATTAAAATAACGTAGTAAATACATAATTATATTTGATTTATTCAAGAATAAACAAACATGTAAATGCATGTACATGATGCCCTGAGGGTACCAAACAATTTTGACCACAATTTCATACTCAACTCAAAGATTTTCACAGTAGAAACATAGAATGGTTTTTGAAGATGCAAAGGTAATTTGTATGCACCTTTAATTCATATGAAATTTAGTGCACATCAATAATCAGCATCTGTGGTTGTGACAGTATGCCTTTAATCAATGCTGCACGTATGCTGCACTTGTTACGTAAGTTGACAATAATAGCCTACAATACAATTATGAAACATAAAACTGGGTACAGTTAACTAGTTTCGATCTAGAATGCTACTAAATTCATTCACAGATAATAATACATACACCAGCAGAAACTTCAGTCAATACTTGAATATTGCATATGCCATGACCCAACCCATTCTCACATAACACGGCACTTATTTATTATTACTAAGCATTCTGTAATAATTCTGTCACATATTCCCAGTAAATATCTTCCAGAGAAAGAAATATGTTTATAGACAATCGGAGAGCTTGATTACGGAGAGACATCTTGATTACGGAGTGACGTGACGTTACACAATAGGAAGTCGACTGTTTGATATCTCACATAATACTGGGGGCATCTGTTTGACTAAAATTGACTCAAATGTACAAACACTGTAATTGGATTTGTAATGTCCAGTGCATAAATTAAAATGTTTGATACTGTTGACAATATAACTTGATTTTGAAGCTAATTTGCATACCCTATGATATGCTATAAAGATACTATCAGGTCACAGATATCATAAACAAGCTTAATATTGAACTATACTTTTCAAATGGTCTGACCAGAGGACACAAGCACAACACAATGGTATGTCCTCTATCTGGCACAGTGTGTATAATCTGAGATGAGTTGGAGAGGTGCCAACATTGGTAGAGCATGGGTCCAATAACATCCTCGAAACCCCAGGTCATTATGACTACATTAACCTTTGATGGAGGTTACTAGTGTAGTCATAATGGCCTGTGTTTTCGAGGATAGGGTCCAATCCTGAGATAAACACAGGACTGACACTGACACATTAAAACATGGTACTAGTTTAACCCTGTCCATGCTGAAGACGTAAAGGCAACTGGAGATGCCCTAAAGCCTGTGCCTAATTCAGCAGCGACAGGATTAACCCTTTCCATGCTGAAGTGAACTGGAGATGCCCTAAAGAGCTGTACCTGTGCCTAATTCAGAAGGAAGATGGTTAAAGGTACTGCAGAACAGGTTTGGTAAACGATCATGTGCACAATACAAATACAGACACTCCAGACACTCGACACTCGGGATAAACCAGACACTTGACTAGAACGTACTGAATCTGGTCATCCCGGTCCCGTCCAACTCTAATACGGTATATGCGTATAACGAACTTTGCATATAACGGACAAAAATAGCCGGTCCCAATGAGTATGTTATATGCGAGGTCTACTGTATGTCATATCAACCATAAAATATATACACACAAGACTATTCATACAGCAACATCAATCAGTCAAGTCACCAAACAATACTTTGCACACATGTATAATATAATTAATAAATAATGCATATATTATTATGTTAGTGTAACTTCACTTTATTTGGAGAACTTCACATTAACTTCTCAATACATAATGCCTGAGAAATGACTTGGTCTGTGTTGATAGTAGTTGGAGTTATCTCCCCTGAAATAAACCTACTAGATGGATTTTTTCTGTTCTTACTGAAAGTAAAAACTTGGTCAAATAGACATAATATTATACAAGTCAATATATACACATTGATTATACACAATAGATACATATTAGGATCTTTCCATGATTGCGCGTTTTCGTTTTCTGTGATTCTGAACCATTGCTGATGTTCTTAGTTTTTCCGTTTCACGTTTTTCCCAACGCATAAAGTCATTGAGTCCCTTCTGTCCAGCAAAAAATAAGAGTTTTTCGGTCTCGTCTAATTTTTGTGTCAGCTGAGAATTATCTTCATTCAGGGCATTCTGGGAACAGTCCATTATCTTGCGGAATCGAGCCTGGAAAGTCTGAAATCCAGAAAAATTATATTTTCTTGACAACATGCGATGTGATCAAATATAACAACTTTTAGATTGATTGATTGATTGAATTAGTGCTTTACATTGCAGTAGGAATTTATAATTAATTTAACCCATACGCAACAAACAACAACTTTTTATGACAGGATTTGCTTTGATTTTATGCTAGTTATCATGGAATATCACCATGCTGTTGAAATACAATATTGTGTCATTACCAGTAAAACTATTTGTTTTACTTCTACGCACAACTCCCAATAAACAATACATAAACAAATTATTTATTTAATATTGTTGAATAACAATGTTGGTTACGAGGCAGACAGAGAGGCATGCAACATTTCCTCCAATCCTTCCATATATGATATGCGACTGAAGAATCTTCCCCTGCTTACTTTCAACAAAGCTTTGGCGATATCGGTGACCTCTGGATGGTCAAAGTTGAGCAGCTGTGACCCGAAGCTGTAGAAGTATGGCCCCAGTTTGTGCAGGTCCACAACATTAGCGTCGGCCAAGAGGATCTCACGGTAGCCCTCGCGGTACTGCTTCGGCATGTCCACACTGGCGATGTGACGTTTCCGGCTACACAAGGATCGAGCCATCCAGAACGGAAGTTCCATCTTTGTCCCCACTGGAAGGTCTGCACAGTCGGAACTTGGATCCAGATAACCTGAGATTTCAGAAAATTGAAATGATAGCATTTGGGTTTTGCTGTTATTATATTGTAAGATATATATTTTATTATTATATATCAAGAGATAGCGTCATTAGACGGATTAGTTTTTCTACGTGGGTGCATATAGCGTAGAGTTGGATCGTAGCATATAGATTCCAATAAACATGGCCTAACTAAACCAATGACTAAACAGATCCATCGGTGTCTGCTGCACGAAAACTGAGCGCCTGTACCATTCAGCTACATCCTACTTTATGAGATGTTTACCAACCTAGCCGATGTATGGGCATCACCAGTTTTGAGGGCAACTTTTCTTGCGTTGCTAAGATGTCATCGAGAGAGAAATAGTTTTCACTTGTTGCCCTGTCGCCTGCCATTTCGGCAAAACTGTGAAATCAAAATATAGCGCCAGTTTCTGGTAAGGGCAAGGTTGTATTGACCTATTATTGCACTATGACGTAACAAAGTACATAATGTGCTCTCATTTAGTAAATCAAAGACTAAACACAGATGGTAATTTTAATTTTACTAAAGAAAATTGCATAGGTAATCATGCGTACGGTTTCGCTTGGTTCTTGTGCAATAATTGTAAAACAATGTGTGTTTAACAATACGACCTCCCTACAATTTCCCCGGAAGTAAACCCACGTGTAGTTGTTGTGGTGCTGATTATTTATTTTCAAGTTGAATTTTATGTAAGGTAAGTGTGCTCATCTCTTACGGTATAACCTTATACATTAGGTGTAGTATATGACAACATTGTATTGGCGTATTAACACAGCTGATCAGTTTTTGAGGTGGAATCTAAATCGTAGTAAATGTACGACAGCTGTACGAAGAGGACGTAACGTAACTTCGTAAGCAGTGGTAATTACTACGTACACGGTGGCATGTTTCATGCATATTACAGCGTATTCATGTTATTGATAAATATCGAGGGTGTATGTCTGATGTTGACTATTTATACGATCTATATTATCGATCTATGTTCACATTTATGTTTTATATTAAACACAACCTGTTCTAGCGATTAACAGTGATATTTCTATGTAGATATGTTGATCCTTTCAGTTGAACATGTTGACTTGGAATTGCCTTGTGTTGATCTGGCTTATATAATATTGACTTGAATATGTATACGCATAAATACGAATGTTTGTCACGGTTGTGCAACCATCCTCTGTCGACCGGGTCATCAGCTTGAATCTTGCTGATTAGACTATATGATTGTAGTGAATAGTATGAGCTGTTGGGAGAGGGTGTTGTGCAACTTGCTACTAAACAAAAATAGTAGCCTACTGCAGTAGCCTACTAGCATATTAATTATTACAATATTGTTGTTATCAAATCTATCTGAGTATCAGTCTGAATGAATGGTCGAACTTCTAAGCTGTTCCGCTGATCACGAAGATAATTACCCATTAGACTAGTAATTAGCCTAATTAGCACATATATTGACAGTGGTTACCATGGATATATATGAGCTAGACCTTGATATTATCAGCCAAACAATTTGACGATGTTATCAGCTGGTTATAATATGCTGACAATATACTTGTTATAAACCAAGAATGTGTTGGTGATAATGTTGCAATGCAAATTGTTAGATGTCACAAGAATATGAATATAGGCCTATCTGATATAATATCAGTTAATTATTGTTAATATTATATTATATTGCCATTGCCTTACATTGCTGGTATCACTGACAGTTATATACGAAGTCGTTAATTGTATATTATGTTAATCATGTGAAATAGCCTACTCTGTGAAACAAATTAGCTGCTTCAACATTGAAATGAACTGGCATAAAAGCACAATGGACAGTTTTAATTCCAAGTGTAGCATGTTAACCGTATGCGCATGATATTGTGGAGCTTTCCAATAGTTGTAGATTTACATTATGTATTTCATGAGATGAGATTCAGAGAACCAAATTTTATCGCATCTTTGTAGAATACATCTGGGGAAATGAAGCATTCGTATAATATTGATACTGTTATACCATCTCCTTTTCATAACTTCATGAATTTTCTATAGTTGTATTATGTATTCATATTTGTACATTTATTTATTTCACGAGATAACTAATATTATCGTAACTTTGTAACAAACATCTGGGGAAATTAAGCATTCGTATTATATATTGATAAGTTACCCCATCTCTTCGTATATTATTGACTTCATGAATTTACTACAGTATATATTCACTAGTACTGTTACATTCCCGACGCATATAAACTATTATTAACTGTCACTTGTGTATTTTAACGTAGCAATTAAGTATACAGTCACATTTAATTGACATACAAAATGACTCATGATAAATTGATATGCTACTAGTATGGCCTACATGTATAAATGTATATTAATTATTTTGTGGAAGGTATCGGTTGTAGTTATCAATGGTTGAAGTAAATCTGATCTAATCTGTTACTTCCGAATGCTAAATTACTACTGTACTCCGAATGGTTCCGAGTCCAGTCCCGGCAGCCTTTCGATATCAGGAATGTCGCGAAGTTGCTACGAATCCCTTTCATGAACTCATATGGATGGTTGGTCAAATCGTTGGCCCGAGCGTGGATCGGTTTCTCCTCAAGTAATTCTCCAAACCCATTTTATATTATATTCATATCATATTTATTACAGTTGGTTACAGGACATACACAAAACATACACAAAACATACAAGCATGTAACGTTTATAACAATATACAGTAGTATTACTGAACACATACGAACAACCATTATAGTATTCCACCCTTCATTGGTTTTGGTACAACCATGTATATAAACATTCTACATGTACATTATAGTATGGTCACTCAGCAATCTAAATGATACCATAGTTGATGGAACATTATAGTGGATGTCAATTATTTACCGGTCAATTGAAACCGAATTGGACGTGCTGGATTGGAAAGTGCAACAATATGACCATTCCACGCCGCTGGCGAAGTATGGAGCCTCCAATGTGTGGCGGTGCCCTTTTAATCCGATGTTTTTATCCCCACTGCTATCTTGCAGTTACCAGTTAATTCGTCGTCTCTAACATATAGGAATGTTGTATCGTCTAGAAGCTGGCACAGATTTAAACTTTGCGAAACATACATTTACATCAAGGTCGTCTAACATAATACTATGTAAAGTGGTTTCCTTATTCAACTATATTTCAATTATTCCAGGGTGGCAGGTGTTATATTGTATCAAGAGTGCCACTCTCTGGTTGTATTGTAATGGGAGTGCCACTCTTTGCCCGTGACACACCATTGTACCGCCGTATAGCTTTATACATGTACCTTCAAAGTTGCTTTTCCCAATTGTACTTCAATTGTGTATCATTCTACACTTATCATTGATAGGAACCGCGTTCCATTCAGGAAATGTATTACTATGGTAGATGTATTTCATTGGACTTTAATCGTATGTGAATATGTAATAACACCGCGTGAGAGGTCAGTTTTGGGGGTGAAAAGAAATGCGTACTATACACGGACACAAATAAAATACGGTAGTAATGTCACCATATTCTGAACATTAGAAGGGTAGCACAACATACATAAAATTACAATAGCTAGTACTACAAGCACTATAAATGCTATTCCGGTATTCCTTCGGTGTATCTCTTTGCCCACTATAATAATAATAATAATAATATATACACGAGTTGACAACACAAACAAGTTTACACATACGGTATGCTAATAGCACTTTGCATTCATTCACTAGTTACCATGGTTACACATAACGTATACCTCCTTGGGAGGCGTTCCACAAATGGTACTAGTTAACATTAGTGTTACTGTGCTCTACAGCCAGCAGGAATGTTTGAAGATCAACAGGTGATTCGTGTAATTAAAACTTACGCCTGGCTTGAAAGATCATAGATGCACTAAACAAAGGCGTTGCAGTAAAATATTCGTCCTAATTAACCACGCATTACATGCGCTACAACCCACTCGTCAACAATTTGTTTTTCTCTACCCTCATTAACCTGATAAATTTGCAATGAAACATAGGTTAATTACGTCGTATATGACCACTTTATATATATCCGTCTTTAAAAAAAATGTCCTTTCATATCATATCACATGGCATTGGGATGTGATATATTGGCACTCAGTCATAGGTTAATGTTGTGTCATATTCACATGATTCTTTACCACGTGTACACGTTTTTATAAAACTGGACTTACTGGCATACCGGTATATATATATTAAAATATAAGTAAAGAATTCGAACGAAGACATATTGTGAAATGTCAGCGCTTATAAAAATGTTATTACAATTTTAAATTAGATTCAATGTTTTAAGACCATACTCGCTGGATCATATCTCATCATATGAAAAATATCGTAGTTTTAATTAGTTTTAGTTGTTCCAGATTTTACATTTGTGTCCATTTTCTCAACATAAACCGCATACTTCACGGTTTTACTTGTCCGTGCATAGCCCACTATCATTGTCGGGTGGTAGCCATGTTGAAACTTTTCTTCGATGAATTTATCCGCTGCCGATCTCGTCAACTCCGGCGCAAACACCCACAGACGGTTGTTGTCGTTCGTGAAGATTGCTGAGAAGCGGGGCTTGTTGTACACCATCGCGACGTCAATGTAGGCGAGCTTCCTGTTCTCGTTGGCGTTGGACGGCACCACCTTGCGTTCCAGCGCTGGAATGCTGAGACCATGGTATTCCTTGAAGTCCACCTTGAGATGCTTGTTACTCTTCAAGAAGATGAAGGAGATGAGAGACTCGTCTTCGAGGTGGAGGTGAGTCTGCACGGTGGGGTAGTACCCTTTCTCGTGGTACAAACCGAGAAGCTTGTCGTAGGGCCGCGGGAAGTGGTGGATCCCCCACTTCATGTGGGTGTCCTTGTCGTAGGCGTCTTTACGGAACACGGCCAGAAAGGCGTGCTGTTCGTCGTGGGAGTAACTCTTGTAGTTCTGCAGGAACGTCATGTTGTAGCCTTCGTTCTCCAGGTCTAACTTCCTTGTCTGAAGCTTCTTCTCGGTGAAGCCGTGTTCCACTAGATAGTCTTTCATGGTGTCCTCCTTCTCTGCTACTATTGCGAACTTAGTGTGGCGTAGAGCGTCGTATCCGCTGATCCACTTCAGATCAAAGCTTTCCTGCTTGAGAGCGTTGACGTACGCGTGGAGATGGTGTTCTTCAACGTGGTATTTCACCACCGTGCTGGGCAGCTGGATGTCCGACAGGTCCTTGAGAATCATCTCGTCCCCGGCGAACTCCACTCCAAGGTACTCCATCAGAGCGTGCGCCTTGTGCTTGAGATGTCCAAGCTTGTGCCCGTGCAGGAGGAACACCCAGGCGTCAGGCATGGGGATGTCGTGGGTGTGCTTGTGGCTGTGGAAGATGAGGACGTCGCTGGTGTGTTTCTCCCCGCCCTGCCAGAAGGAACCCAGGGTGTTGGCGTGGAGGCCGGCGCCGTACCAGTTCTCACTGTGCTGCACGGGAGCGGCTACTGGCTTCTGAAGCATGATCTCCAGAGACTGCTTGTTTAGAAGACCCGTGCCCACGTGGTCCTCGATGCACCGAAGGAACCGTATCATGTCGTACGCATTGGAATACCATCCTAATGTGGAATCAATAATCACCGGATGGATGACGTCGAAGATGGTAACTTCCTCCTTTGCCGTGTCGTCATGGACTGTACTGTTTAACTTCTCGACCTTTTCGATTTTTTCCTTGCTTCCTAATCTGGTATGCCACATTCCACAAGGCTTGAGGATGTTTTGCTTCACGAAGTCTTCGTAACTTGTGTCGGCAACTTCTTCAATTATTCGTCCAAGTATGGAATAGCCCAGATTGGAGTAGACCGTCTTGGTTCCTGGGGTGAAGTCGAGTTTTTGCGACAATACGTAGTTGATGGTGTCATAATACGTAACTGTAGATTCCGACTTCATTATTTTTCCAATGTCGGTTACGTTTAATCCCTTCTTTAGATAGTAAGGGTTAAGCATGGGGTCGTACACCGGCCCTTTACTGAGGTCCCACCCTGCACTGTGGTGTAGTAGGTGCCTCACAGTGATGTCATGTAGTCGTGGGTCTATTGTTTTGGGATCGTATCCCTTGAACATGTGGAGGTACCCGCCATGACCAAACACCTTCCCGTCAAGGTCAAGGGCATCTATTTCTGAAAGTTGAAGGATGCCGACTGCTGTGATGGTCTGAGAGATCGAGGAAATCGGGGTCAATGATGTGGCCTTGACATCGTGACCTTGCTCGTTGACCCCGTAACCTTTGGCATAGATTATCCGTCTGTCCTTCATTGCGGCAATTGACCCTCCTGTGTAGCCGTTGTCCAATAGGAATGCCTCAATGGACTTGTCAAACTGGTCATGGTAGAGACTTCCGCCTGAAACAAGAAACAACAGTAAACATTTGATCATCCGTCAGACAACCTAATCCACCATGGTATCGTTGACTTTTGGGTTAACATTACCTAACAAATAGCTGTTGGAAATCTTGCTTTACGTTATCCCGCCCAACACTCGCTCCCTGTCGCTCACTGCTTTATTTTGGTTAAGTTTCTGGCAGCTGACTTCCCGTGTTACGGTTCTGTATACTGTCTTGCATCTATTTTGGTACCGTGTGTATAAAGTATAAAGGTAATTGCTAATATTCCCGCCGCGACGTAAAACATTCATTCAATTCAAATGCTAATAGGTGTGTTTTTCAAGTTGAGTCTTTAATATTCTGTAGTACGTGTAATGTGTTATTGCTTTTGATATTTATCTGTCACCTGGTTGTACTTGTAAGTAAGTACTGCAGGAATATTTCATAAACAATATGCATACGATATAATATGTTAATGTGTAGTATGCAGTTGTTGTCAATACTAAGCGATAGGATGTATTGGTAAGATGCAGAAATGACAGTTGTATCCCTATAATGAATATCTGAACAAACAAACAAACACACATATAATATATTGTCGAAGAATACGATACTACCGCCTGTGTATAGTACATGCGTGAATTTGATAGAAATATACTGAAAGACTATGAAAACGCACCACCTATTTTTCTGGGATATCTTTTAGTTCCTGTCAATTATTAATTTGGAAATGCATTTATATAAATTACAATCATGATCTTTATGTGTTTCCATATTGTTTTTAATGCAACGGCACGTGACAATTGTGCCAAATGCCAAAATGTAAAAATGCGTA
>JAUTBZ010152514.1:0-11590 GCA_032361785.1 Lepetodrilus galriftensis
AGGTTATAGAACCGCTTAGCAACAATGTCGTGTTACAATACATGCGTTCCCTTAAATTTTTCTTTCAGTATATATATGTCACGCGCCATCGGTTGTTATGTGCGTTATCGACCGATCGCGCTGAGGCACCAATGGTTCTAATATTGGTAGATCTCGCAAAGTTCATGCAGATGGCACAAGATATGCACGAATGTCCGTCGTAGCCCCCAAAGTCAGTGTAATTAGAAAACAAGGTTTTATTAGAAAAAAATATAGCATATGATGATCATGGGGGTGGAAAGGGATGGTGTGATGTTCGCATGCATGCACACGGATCCCGTGTCCATGGCTGTATCCAGAACCAATAGCATCCAAATCTTGACCAGCCACGGAGTTCGCAATGCAGACGTGTCAACCCGATAGAACTTGCGCAATGCGCTGAGTTTCCATTATACAGATAGAGCCAGCAGATAATGGTCTTGGCAATCCAGACGATCTCAATGCTGTCTGTATGCCACGATGAGTGACAGGATATCTACTGTATGGTATGTGGTGTACATAGTCCTATATACCATACATCACAACCCTCGGCTATATTCTCGTATTCCGACTCCGGAAGATTCCCGACGTATTTTACGAGGAACCAACTCGTCATATTCAATCCCCACACCGCATCTCTCTACGTTACACAGACACGGCGATGTTAGCAGTTAATTAAATTTCGTCTACTCTTCCACCAGATCCTTCATTTATTTCCTTTAGTATAGGGTATATACTAGTATATACCATATAGCCTACTGTATATATGTCGGCACAATGTGTCGATTAACAGTTACACATCCATACAAACAGTGTGCATGCAGGAGATTGGAATGACACACGCACTATGCGGAGTAATATGGATTGATTAGATTAGCGAGGCTAAGGATTTCATGACGTCAATGTAACTATGGAAACTGCAAAAAGCTACAATGACTCTGCGGCGCAAGCGACGTGATGTTTCTTCTTGTGGCTCTGTTGCCAAACACCCTCCACTGTTTAGTTTCTGATCTTGTCGAAATTGTAACCTTTTTTTTCTAATAAAGCCCTTTCCACCTAGTCTCCCGAGCAGCGGAAGGATCGAAGGCTGGATAATGTCCAATGGCTTCGGTGTCTGTGTATTCTCACGCTCACTCGACGTCCACGTTGAAGGCTGCTTCGTTGCGCGAAAGCACGTGCTGGGTGTTTCATCTGGCTCGGACAATGGCGCGTGGATTGGTGCCATGAGGAATGGCTATTCTGACGTGTAGATCTGTCACGTGACGTACGTTGGCGACATCGGGTTGCCTGTAATTACATTGCATGATGTAATATGATGCTATATACATTGCTGAATCTCTTGGTAGATTTAGAATGTAAAACTTCAACTAAGAACGATATCGATGTAGTCAAGAACGGATCAATAATGCATGCGTGTTTAAGTACAGTGGGAAGTAATGAAATGAAACTGCAGTATGATTATAGCATGCATATTTTACGTTATGCATCGTGCAAGACCAGTGTACATCGCAGGATCTGTGGAAATACATATTACGTTCATGAATAACGTACATTTATTTGATCAAATACTATCTTAATCCACCTCTCCCTCTCTCATTAAATATGCATTATGTTTACCGTTGCAAAATATAACATAGCATATACCTTCAAATGTTTTATAATATATGTTGCTGTTTATGCTTGCATTAAATAAACAGGCCCTACAAAATTACTTATTTTATATATTAACCCAAATAGCTATATAGGCATGGCTACTATTTGTCGCTATATTTTTAGTCTTTGGACAATCTACATGTACTTTAATTTCGATGATCAATATGCATTGCAACAACGCCATGGTGTCTGTAGACCTATATACTAGTAGTCGACGTATTTACAGCATGGACTCCCTTATTAATTTACTATGCTTATTAATTTACAATGTATAAGGCATAACCTAAATAATGTAGTATACGTGTAGGCTCTCTCTCTCTCTCTATACAAACTGTTTAGTTCTATAATATTTAACTTGCTGTTTTCCATGGCACGTCACGCTGTCTGAGTCTTCGTGGTATATATAGTGTGGTATACAGCAGGTTAACTCGACCCCTGGTTATCATACTGTATTCACTATCCAGCGATATATACTCACGTGGTTATCGAGCGCTGCTATATATCACTCTTTGATTATGGTCCACGCCATTAACAACACTGATGACGTCAAGTCACCAATGGCAACATGTTGTTCAAATTAACCTAATCTCTTGACATACAATTTAAATATCAGAAGGGCCAGTATATTGAATGCAATACATTTCTCCCGTGTAGTTAATGCGATAAATAGGTGTCCAGCTTTAATTATGCAGTTCCGCAGTCCAAATGATTTCTATATTGTACTGTACGTGATAACTTCATGAAGGCTCGTGCCCAACTGGAAGTAATACAATATAAATTCAGAAAACAAAAACTCATGCCAGTAAATAGTATGGACATACTGCATATATCGGGAATTGAGTTTGCATCTTACATGTAGGCTACTATACATATGAATTAAGATGTTCTATATACGTCTAGCTATATATATGTATATATATGGCCTATTATTGCATTGTGAATATATTTTATTTAACGGTCCTTGGACAACCAGAGTTCAACAACCGCCAACATGATATACAGCTATTGTTATCTTGTTTGATGATCAAATTGGATCTATAATATGCTGAGTACAATATTGTCAATGATGTTATTAGTTATTCAGAGGTCAAATGACAGGTGTTACGAAGTTGTGCTACCTTTTGGATGTATATCCGGGTGATTAATAACACACCATAATATAACAAATCACGTTTTAGTTTTTAAAAATAACTTTGTATTTTAGTATTAAACTAACATCTTCTTTTTTTAAACAATAGATGGTATAGCCGTACATGGTAAATAATGTTATAGCCTATACTTTGCGCATTGTGAAATGATGTCAACCATAACCAATAACCAACTGAGCTAGTTTTGATAGTCTATAGAACGTGACGTATAGGCTGTCATAAATGGATGTGCACGTGCGACTTCATGTAGGTTGTATTCATTATACAGGGCCTACATAAGTAGGCTGAATTAATAAGGATATAATGTTTACATATTTGTGTAAATATATGCAACATGGTCGCAACGGATTTCTAAATCATATATTCCATTCCAAAGTGCCGATGCGTCAGCAATAGCCTAGATGTGTTATTAAATATGAATAAATGTACCTTTACGCTATATATAGTGCGGCTGCCACAACCCAAAGTGGTTATACGTGCATGTGCATGTACTTTTGCCTATTCTCCGTTTGAATGATCGTGTTATATATTGAAAAATAATTTACTTTCCTTGATTTAATTTTTTGGTCGCTTTAAAGCAATCCTGCATTTTAGTAAGTGTCACATAATTAATTAGGGGAATATTAGATCATATTATGGTTCGTGTGATGCGATGCTGCGATGTCAAAAACTGCATCTTCCGCAACGATGAACGGTCTTGCAGCAAACAACTCCCAAATCACATAAAGTAGACATCTTGTTGAGCAAATATAGTACAGCATGCCCTACAAGAAACGACCAATGCGATTTATTACACGCCCAGTGTAGCTTGTGGCATCAATGTGTGGGCGACATTTATAAACGTCAGTTTCTCCATGCATGGAAAACAACGATAAATAACATCCTGCGAGATGAAACATATCCGTTATTCTCAGTGTAATTTACGTTATTTCATCTTCAGTGAAATACATCTTGTAATATTCACCATGGAGTTTTCACACCTGTAATACACACTCCATCTCAAATACATGTATATGCCCGTTAACTAATAAACTATAAACTCAGTGTAATACCAGGCAAGTTTTCATGGAATTATAAAAATTATATTTCTCAATAGAGGTCAACATCTAGTCCATGTAGAACCACTGAATGTTCAAATTCAATAGGCGCCCTTGCTGTAGTAATAGCGGAAATGCACAACTTCAGGAGAGAAAAAACATGTTTCTACACTTTTCATGCAGGCAAGAGCTGAGAGCTATTGAGCGGTTTTCTTTTATGTGATGAACTCTATGTATGCATGGCGAAGTCCTAAGCACCATGAGCATAGTAATCTGTTTTATGGTGGTTGGAGAACCAAACAGCTTTGTCAAGGAGCCATATTGATATGGAGATGCCAAAGAGCAGATCGATCAGATATTTCATTTTTCTGAGACATCAGATATTTCAAGTTTGCAAGAGAAATTGGTCTATTGGACCAAGCATATTTTGGTCATCTGTTCACAGCATTCACATACACCAGTCAAACACTGTTAAAATCTCGCTGTTGTTAGCTTGCACAAATAAATACTTCAAAACTTATCAAATACCAAATTGGCAAGAAACATGACAAAAGAGGCAATTTCATAAAGACAAATAGCTTTATTTGACAAATGAATTACATGTACACATACGAAATGATTCCACAAAGTGTATATAGACTAGACCATATGCAACCGCGCACCTAGCAGATAGGTGTGTGCTGCACAGGTTTCATAAACATGGCTGCTGTCATCACCATGACAACAGGGTTTTTTTTTTCTACATTGTGACAATGAAATGTTAAATTTCAGAAATCATTGACAGCGGTTGCTAGAAAGGACTACATACACAGAAGCAAGGTGCAACTACATTCAGATAAACGCACCAGTCTCACTGCCTGTCTTGTATAGATAGATATTACTACTGCAATCAAAAACAAGAAAATTTTAGCATCACAGACAGACAATGTAGCAAATAGATACGGTCGACACTTTCGATTAAAATTTCGGGAATATTTTCGCACATGGATGTTACAATGCTAAGGAGGTTGGCTGGGTGGTTGTAATTTCATTAACACAATGTCTTTTTGTTTTAAGGTAAAAATTTAATTCGTTCACAACCCCATTATTTTTTAACGCTACCATGATATCCCAGCCCAAATGAATCTGTGCAGGGACCCGTCGTTATGTAATACTCACTTTAGAATAAGAAGTATAGATACATGAATGCAAAACAATGAGTAAACGCACTAAAAACATAAGTATGTCATAATTATACAAGTAGTTCAAGTTGACACAAGCATAGGAGCAGGCTTGACATCCTGCCAATCCACATAGATACAACTACATCATCAGATCAATCAAATTGTTCATAGAAAACAAGTAAACGGTGCGTTTCCCCCCCTCCCCATACTCAAATCGTTAATTCAGGATTTCATTTTTGTTTCTTTATCCCCATTTGTCCAAACAGCATGAACATACAAAAACGTAATGAGATTTCACATCCAAAATACTTCCCCCTCCCTTTTTTTTTTTTGATTTTCAGTATTTTCTAAAATAAGAATCGACTTCATTGCGGACATATTGATGATGACATACAAAATAGTGTTGCGTGTCTGTGTGTATGTATGTGTATGTGTGTATATACTGCAACAACTTTTAACTCGCCACAATGACAGTTTACACTGCAGCTACAACACGGGACAAGCTGGGTCAGTCTTCACCTCCAACTAAGGCTTCAAGGTCTTAAACAATTAATCTTTGTATTACAGTACACCTCAATTTTTGCAAAAGTAGTGTATCTCAATTTTCAGCAATTCCGTTCCAGGAAACTTAGCCATTGTAACTCGACTGACTGTTTTGGCAAGGAGTGAATTTGGCATTTCTCGACTTGCTACGGAAATCGCTCCCGCCAATCGCACGACCTCGACCTTGAAACCTGACCCCTAAGGAGGACAAAGGCTGACCCCACCGGTAACCCCCAATGGCAGTCAGGAAACAGTCACAGATAATGTTTGTTAACTAAACACTCAGCAGAACAAAACAATAGGATAAAGGGTACTGTTAAACTGATTTTCATTCAAGATACATCAACACTGTTAATCCATGGTAAAAGTGGGTGTTTTTACAATAATTTCCTCCAAATGCTTCATGTGACAAGACACATTTGCAACATATATCTACACTTGCACACATGGTATTAAGGATAGTATATGCTACACACTAGTTGAGGCAGCATTCATAACGACCGTGTCGATTGGGTATCCCGCTGCGGAAGTGCACTTACAGAACCACTGACTCAAATGTCCACAAAATTTCAGGAATACACCAGGACTATTTGAAAATAGCCCAAACGTGCTCTGACCTTGCCCCGACCTTGGTCCCCAGATTTTGTTTTTGAATGCCCTGAACAAGCATTCAAATTAACCCTCAGCGGAACACCGGCTCAGTTTGCCGGTGTTGTCACTGAAAGGTCATTTGAACGGCAAGGTCATCTAGCCCACATCGCTAAAACATGGACACGAGGAAGGTTGCATAAAAATGTAGGTCGGGACTCCTTAAAGAGCTGTGTGCAGATGCGCATTTTAAAGCGATACCCACACAAGACACATACAAAATATTGCACTACAATTCATATATAAGTGTCCGCTTATCCTCGCTACACGGAGACGACGCCCGCTCGACGAGAGACGGACAGGTGAGCAGACCAGACAACAGGTATATATCGGCGAGCCGCATCACTCGATCACAGACACGCTGAGCACGATCGCGCCATCACCGTCACGTGGGGCGACACGTGGTTTCGGAGCGACACATGACGGGCGGGCGAAAGGCCACAGCGCGCGCATAGATGCCTCGCGCATGCACGCACCTCACCTGCAAGGCCGCAGGTACGTGCACAAAGAGGAAGCAGGTATGCGCGTGCATGCGGTTCTCTGCACTGACCCCTCTGTCCAGAGAATCGCATTACAGGAAGTGACGAGCTTACAAGGCAGAGCCTCGCCATGGATCTGCACGTGGTACGCAATGAGAAGTTAACAAGAATACATTCTCACAAACAGACACAAAAAGACTTGAGCGATGAAGCCAACTTTTTCCATCTATATAATTTCATTTTCGAAGGAAATAATAATCATTCAGTTGCAATATCAAAAGAAGGTACGAGTCAGCTGATTTTTCTTTGTACAACTTCTCACCAATACATATGCAAATTTAAGACAGCAAATAATTAACGGTCATTTCTTGAAAATGGTAAGATACTACACTTGGTCTCACAATTAATCGTTAATTCACCACACTACACAGAACTGTATGTAAACCTACATAAAGTACCTTCAAGTCAAGCAAGCATTCACCGAAATGTTCTTCAAGTTATGTCCACCAAGGGCAAATTCACAATCCGTGCCAAAAAAAAGCTCCGTAATCCAGGTAGTAACTTATCATGAAATCTATTGCAGTCTTTTGTTCAATGCAACATCGAGCTTGCCGTTCCAAAGTGAAAAATGCCCATCCGCCTTTTAGAACAGTTATTTAACCCTCCACTGCCAGAGTACAGTATTCCACAATACAAGTGTTAATAAGTAATCCCCAACATGCTTCTCGTGTCAATTGTAGGTTTGCGAAGATGACCACGTGGTGGCCCACGAAGAACGCGGTCGCTGATTGGCTCCTTCTCCCACGAGTGGTGGCTGCTGACTGGTCGTCAGATGGAACTAGTTCCACAGGGAGGGCGATGAGTGTGCGGTAGGTAGGTAGGTATCCCCTCACATGGTCTCTATCTACGAAATGAGAGACAGACAGACGGACAGACAAGAAATGGGTAGTCTGTATATATTATCATACACCATGGTTCACCTGGTGGAGCGACACGGAGTCGCCGCACGCACTGAATTGAAGTCTTGAAGAAACGGCTGTGTGAACTAGCGTTCAGCGTCGTCGGTCAGTCAGTCAGGCCACGCTTGCATGTGAAGATACAGACTGCCGCTTTAAACGCGAGGACAGACCGCCAGGACTGCCGCTTTAAACGTGAGGACAGACCGCCGGTACAGAAAAGAAAAGCAACAGAACATCGATGGACCACGCACACAACTCTCTCCCTCCTTCCCCTCGTTCCGCACCACTGGCCACATACAGCTCAGTTCCAGATCTTCAGGAAGCTGTCCCAGGATCCCGTGGCGACCGCCATCCCGTCTTCTGTTACACCTAAACAGCTCACGCGGTTGTCATGGCCTGCTAATACACCTGCAAGAATGAAACGAGTTCGAGAGTCAACAATAAAAGTAATAATAATAATAATAATATAAATATAACCTAGTAATATAGTGTCCACAGGCGTTCAACATTATATCTGGTTAGGGAACGGTTCAACCTGATTACAGATATTTTGCTAAAACTCGTTCAGCGAGCTCCTACTTTGTAAAATAATGGCGCGGTGTAGTGAAATGTATTGAAATGTAGTGCAGCCTGAATGCAGCCCCGATGAGTGCGGAAAGCGTACCTGCTCGGTCTTGTTTGAGCACGTCCCATACATTGCAGTTAAAGTCATCATAACCTCCCAGGAGGAGGCGTCCGCTCTTGGAGAAGGCCACTGATGTGATACCACAGATGATGTTGTCGTGGGAGTACATTCCAACCTCCTGATCAGCTCGGATGTCAAACAGGCGACACGTGGCGTCATCTGACCCAGTGGCAAACGCATACCCATTCGGGAAATACTGAAAACATTGAGAAAATATTAAATATAATTATTAAAAGATTCAGGCTAGAGTATATCCTTTTTGATTATTGAATTGGCACTTTACATCACAGAGTGAATATTTCACCCATATGGGAATCATTTTTTCTTATAGCTTGAATTGGGCTTTACAGCTACAGGTTCACTCATACAGGTTGGTTAGTTTAAATTCCCATCATTATAGTTTAGCTTGGGACATAATTTCTATTGGGCATCAGGATATTCTGCATTTTAGTTCGGGCTAGTACAAGTTTCTCTTGCCCAGGACGCTTATCTGCATAATATCAAATTGTATGTCAAACAATGTATCTGAATTGAATGATAAGGTAATGTATCTGAATTGAATGATAAGGTAACTAACTGACAAACTATTGAAAACATGTTTTGGGGCCAATAAAACAAACTTTCGCAAGGTTACATTTAAGATTTTGTTCAGAACACGTGCCAAGGTTTGGAACGTGCCGAGATGGAGCAGTATCGTGGAGAATACAGGTGCATATGTACTTACAGTAATTGCATTAATGTCAGACTCGTGGCCCGAGAATGTCTGCTTGCACATGCCGTCTCGGATATCCCACAGCTGGAACAGGAAACAGGAAACATGGACAAAAGTACAGGGACACACACTGGGCCACACGTGTCCAGCGCGATAATTAGAATCAGGAGCCACTTTCTAGACTATCTGCATCTTGTACCATTGCTTATGTATACAGCAAAAGAAGTCAAATATTTGGAGCATTAGTCTAGACTATAACATACACTGAGCCACTTTCTAAACTATCTGCATCTCATATTTCTGCTTATCCAGCAAAGAAGACGAACTTTTCGGAGTGTTGGTACAAAAAATAACTTCTCTAAATTTCCACTCTTTCTCTGGATACCTTTAGCATTGGCCACGTTATCTCAGTTATGGGACAAGTGCCAAGTTTTATCACTGCACGTGTTCATGTACAAGAAAATGCACGAATTCACTCTGCTGTTGGTAAACATTGAGCATACTTTACAAACAAAATACTCAGGTTATAGTGGTTTTTTTGTGTGTGGTAATGTTGTCGATATTGCAAGCAGTGGCAGGTTGCCCTCACCTTTGCAGATGCATCGCATGCCCCAGACACGAATGTCCGCATGTCGGGAGCCAGGGAGAGACTCATCACATCGCCGGTATGGCCGGTAAACGAGGTGGTGTTCTGGCCTGTTTCTATATCCCATAATGCACTGCAACAAATAACCAGCAATTAGCAATAGATACAACATAACAATCATCCCTGAATGAAAAACATTAAAAAAAAGCCGAACACATAATTATTAGTTGTGTTTTTGGCAAACTGTGTTTTAGGCAATGTTCCACAGAACAATCATGTACAAATAGGAAGTACCGTAATGACGTGCACAGTACTAATAGTGTTGTGTGGAACTACCGACAACAGGATTCTAAAGTATTACAAAGTATGAGTCGGTGTACTGGACACATTTTAACAAGGTTCCACAAAAGAATTGATCAATTAATTTGATACGGGCGTGAAAAATGGAACTGCAAAATTTAGGTGTGCAAAGAATGGCACATACAAACTTCAAGACTTTATAGGGAGTGAGATTATTTCGCCCGTTCGCAACAAACTTTATATGGTCGATAGGACATTAAATCGGCCAGGGAACTCACCAAGTCATATCTCCCGAGCTTGTGACTATCTGGTTGTCGTCGAGGAATCGGCAGCAGGAGAGGTAGCCTGTATGTCCAGGCAGCTCTCTACTGACGCGGACATTGCCTTCCCGAGTTTTCAGACTGTATATGGAACAAATGTTGTCCAGTCCTCCGCATGCCACGTAGCTTCCAGACGGAGCGTAGGCACATGTCATCACCCAACTGGAGCGCAGTGGAATGGCATGAACCTGGAAAACACCCGAGTCGCAAACTGTCAGCATGAGGAGCTGCGGAGAAGCCCGGTTCCGAGGAACCGTGGAGACCATTCAGGACGTCTGGAGCTCACTTGGTAGACCGACAACTCTTACCCAACATACCTGGCTGTCGCAAAGCCTTAGCTGTCCCAAAGCTTTTAGCTAGGGCTGATAAGTTCACAACATTTTGTAGGAGCAAATATTTAGAAAACTCCATGGACCCAATATATGGTGTAAATTACAAATGTTTCCAATTAAATTGGAGCGAGTAATTATGGAGTTTTACATCGCTGCGAGAATTTTTCACCCATCAATGGAATTGGAAAATAATAACTACAACTAGCATGTAGGTAACATTTGCAGTAGTTTTTTTAATTGGGGCTTAGAGCTGCTTTCAAGATTATTTCATTTATATTGCAGCTTGTCAGTTTAGGGCAGGAGGAAACCAGCAAACATCCGTAGCGCTGGATGTGGCAGTAAACCCGCGAGAACTGGCTGGTATGGACCGACTAAATTAAATGAATGCCTACTCACAAATGATGAACGTTTGTACAGAACTAGTGAGTGATTATGGAGTTTTATCGTCGCTACAGGAATCTTTTGGCAATTTGCAATGACGTACAGAACTAGAAAGATTCCATAAATAGGACTAGAACGATTCCATAATTTAATTTTTTTTAAATTAAATATGTATTTACCATTGATAATTTAAACATTTAGCTTTCCAATGAGACTAATTTCCTATTGAGTTTTAGAAGAATTGCTTATTCTGCACTATCGGAAACTGGCCATGACAAAAAGCTCACAAGTTCTTCATAACAAGAGAGCTGACAAAGATGATATATACCGTATTGTAAATCATGAAATTAATGCGATCAGAATATGTTAATGCGAAAAATGCGACAACCGTTGTTGTTGTTGTTGATTTGGGGTTTAAAGTCACTTTCTAGAATCTTTCACTAATATCATGACTTGTATTGTCACATTAATTGCTACGCATTAAAGGTAAGTACCAGGGGAGAAATGTTTGTAGACATGACTGTTCGCATTTTATTGGTGTCGCATTTTCATGTAGGTTGCATTAAATTAGTGATGCATTAATTTTGTGATTTACAGTACAGTATGCATTTTAAAAAATCAATTGC
>JAUTBZ010152525.1:0-11590 GCA_032361785.1 Lepetodrilus galriftensis
GTTTATACTACTATTATTTTTTTCTGGGAACTTAAAAATAATCCACCATCTAATGAATATTTCCCACCACTGTCTCCTGGTTAATCATAATAATAATATAATAAATAGAACATCTCATGTTTCCTTCTAGTTCCCAGTTTCATGACGCTATGCTTCCTCGATCATGTCTTTAGGTATCACCTCCATAGACCTTGATGTAGATAAGTAAACGTGCCCTAGTCACATTCAAAGTAAACGTGCCCTAGTCACATTCAAAGTAAACGTGCCCTAGTCACATTCAAAGTAAACATGCCCTAGTCACATTCAAAGACCTGGCAGGATTCTAACCAGGTACGGAACACTGGCCTGGATCAGTAGTGCTCATATACGCAAACCATAACAGTGGTGCTTGTTTAAGCTGACTGCCAGTTCCATACGTACAGGCATGACAAATTTCCGTGGAAATCCGCTGATTTATTTCTCCAAGGGTCGATTTATTTGCCCTGAATGTGGCTTGGGGATTGCAGTCCCCCATACCGATACTGTTTTCCGCTGAATTCACAATGTGTATGTTGCCATGCCTGATATGTACGAGCGTTGATGGTTTCGGCCACCTATCCTATCAGTGGTCGTTGATTCGGCCGACTATGCCAGCTCCATAGGTATGGGTGGCGCTAGTTTGAGCTGGAAGTTCTCGTTCTGGAAGATGCTGAATGCAGACCGGCTGGAGGTGGACCTAGGACCTGAAGGCTCGGACCGAGCTAACTCTGTCAAGATGGCCAACTGTAACAGAGCAACAATAGACATGGGCTTAAC
Source organism: Lepetodrilus galriftensis (assembly GCA_032361785.1). Classification (NCBI taxonomy): domain Eukaryota; kingdom Metazoa; phylum Mollusca; class Gastropoda; order Lepetellida; family Lepetodrilidae; genus Lepetodrilus; species Lepetodrilus galriftensis. The sequence goes on from JAUTBZ010152525.1 coordinate 796, forward strand.
TAACATCAAACATCAATGCACTAATACATCTCTGTTGCTGTGCTTTTGTACAAACATTATCTGGATCATTAAATCTCTCTTGTGCACAGACACATACATGCGCATTCAAACAATCTATAGTTTGGCATGAAATGCATTGACACCACTATTTCGTAGATTATCTCAGTATTTACTTCATGGAATTAAAAACAAAAACCTCCAGTTTCTTCTTTCGAAGTCGCCCCTCTGCATAACATAATACTCAGTCAAAATATTTGGTGATCGTTATATAAATAGATTTGTTATTACTGGTGCAATATTTTTAATTTGTTAATTTTGTTAGATAGATTGAAATTAGAAAATGGATTTGTTTTGTTTTTCATTCCATGAAGTATTTACTGAGATAATCTACGAAATAGGGTTGTCGATGCATTTTAGCCAAACTAGTATAACCTTCTCCCTGCTGAATTGTTTCATTGTGCATGTGTTTTGGACATATGCCCGCAGCAGTGAGGAGGTTAACCAATGATATTTTATCATTTGACAGTGATAGATTATATAAGAGTACATTACTTTAAACTCTATTTAACATTGTTGTCATTGTCTAGGTGAAATATTCCCGCTATGACGTAAAACATTCATTCATTCATTCAATATGTGATCAATATGAGTCATCTTCCTCTTTAAAATAACTTCCCTCAATAATGTTGAGTTATCATCCTTGTTATTAATAGTATTTGACCTTTAAGAACACCCTAGTTGTATATATACGATATGTACAGTCACTATTCTTCCGTTCAGGAAATGAAACAATCGCTAATCCTGTCTATCACCGACCGAGTGCAAAGACAGTTTTCCTGAGGAACCTCAGAGCTATGAGAACTCTAGTGGGCCGCTGGCGACAGACTGTCACTTCCTGTTCCCCACAGCCTCTTTCTGAGAACTTGTCGGGTGCCAGAAGTTGGATAAGCTGATGATGTCTGGCTGGGATGTGGTGCTGTTAGGTTTGGCGGTGCTGATTGTGCTCCAGCTGTTGCCAGGTGAGTGGTATTAGCATCAGAGGTGAGCCTTTTCTGTAGAAACTGGTTATTTATTTGTTTATATTGTTTTATTTGTTGTTTGTTTGATTTTATTTGATTTACTAGTATTTGATTGTATTGATTATTATTTATTTATTTTTTAAAATTTACTTTAAACTTTTACTTTTACTATTAGGTACCGGTAGTAACCCTCTCCATGTTAAAGGCAACCAGAGATGCCCTGAATTGCTGTACCGTACCTGTGCCTAATTCAGCAGTGAGAGGGTTAAGAAGAAAACAATTATCATTTGTTTTGTATTTTATTTTGTTTATTTTTTTCCCTTTTTTTCTTTCTCTCTTTTTTCTTTAAAATATATATTTCTTTTTAAATTGTTTTTGTTTTGTTTACTTGTTTGTTGATAAAAATTATAATAGCAAGTACAGTAACTCTAGAGTAAAAGCTAGATTAATTCTAAACTGATAAACACATACCAGTAAATGTTTATGAATCAATATTTTTAATAATTAATGATAAACATTCATTTATAATATTGGATACAAATATTTAAATTGATTTATTTATATAAAACATAAGTTTTATAATGAAGCTAATTATTAATACTATCCAAAGGATCATGTATTTTGAATATACGTTGGTGAAACATTGTAAATATTTAGTGATTTGCGCTAATAAACCTTTCTATGATTGCTCACTATAGTAGTTGTACCAGTCAGTAAGCCTAGAGTCCATGAGATGAAAGCCACATTCAATTATGGAGCTGACCTTTAACCTTGTGTTACCATCCCAACAGCGGCTGCCGTGCCGCCATGCACCGACACCAGCAACTGGAAAAGATGGTGCCGGTCGTCTGCAAAATGTTCCAAATATCCGCTGCATCAACAGGACAGGGAGTACATCCACTGTGCTAAGACGTGCAATATCTGTGTCTCAGGTTTGTTTCCCAACATGTACTGCCATGGTTTCATTACACCATGGTCACCATAATTGTATATCATAGGTTTGGCTAGAAATGCATTGAAATCCCTGTTTGGTAGATTATCTCTGTAAGTACATTTTGGAATAACATACAAAGTATGGGCAGATCCAATGGTGAATCAGGTGACTAATGTTTTTGCCCACCACCCACCCCCTAAATTGTATATATTAGCAGTGATAAGCATCATTAGCAAGAGTCAATATTTAATGAAAAATGATGATGAATATGTGTATATAATATAATATAATAGATTCACGTACAATCTGTACAAAAGATAAATGATTATGAATGACAACAAGTCCAAGATACGGTTACATTTCTCTTTTAATCTTGTTAGTTTAGAATCCATTCTATCATGTTCATGTCATTTGTATTTGACCTTCTATATCTGAAATGTAGTGATATGCAGCGAAAAATGCACCCAGAAAGGTTCATTCAACGTAACTTGCATCAAAGAGAGATATGAAATGATGTCTCTAAACTCTGCAATAAAATGAACGTGGTTTATATTTATAAATAGCCATTGTTTTTGCAGGAATTTAAAAAAACATTTTAAACATTTCCAATACCTGAGCTTGTTGTCTTCTTCCATAGATACCCTGTGTGGCGATGGTTACTATGGCGATGACTGTTCTCCCTGCACAGAGCTGTGTTCTGGAGGTCAGTGCGACACGGAACGTCCAGGAGAATGTCGCCAGAAATGCAACCGAGGATCCCACGGATATGACTGCACGAAACTCTGCTCTGTGAATTGTGTCGTGTGTGATCGATGGAACGGCAGCTGTTCCGAGTGTCGCAGCGGTTATTTCGGGCCCGACTGTTCCTCCGATTGCTCGTCGCACTGCAGCAACTTGGTCTGCGACATCGAGACGGCGGAGTGTACGTACGGGTGCGAGCCGATGTGGGAAGGCGACCTGTGCAACACTAAGTCTGTACTGTGTCCAAAGTGTGAGCAGCACGACTGCGATGGCGACATGGTGTGTAGTGACAAAGGCTGCGTCAAGGCCTGGTTTGGCCCCAAATGTCTCCAGAAGTGTAGCCCCAGGTGTCTAGACAGCTCGTGTGATCAAAACACCGGGGAGTGCATCTACGGCTGTGAACTAGGATGGGCCGGGCCGCAGTGCAACCAGAACTGCAAGAAATGCAAGAACAACACCTGCAACAGAAGCGGGGTCTGCGTCGATGGGTGCAAGCCGAGTAACCATGGCAGCCACTGCAACTTGACCTGTAGCACACACTGTAAGAGGAGGCGATGTGAGCAGATGAGTGGCGCGTGTACCCAGTGCAAGGCGGGATGGTACGCCGAGGACTGCACGAAGCCATGCAGTCCCAATTGTAACGACACATGCTATCAGAAAACTGGGAAGTGTAAATCTTGCCGGGTAGGGTGGTATGGCGTCAACTGCTCGGATGCTTGCCCGAACTGCAGGGACGGGTGCGAGAGGAAAGGCTTCTGCAAGAGGGGATGCAAACATGGCTGGTACAATGGGAAGTGTTCGCAGGAGTGTTCGCGATGTTATAACAAGTCGTGTCGGATCTCCGGAGAGTGCCGGGAAGGCTGTGTGGACGGCTTCCATGGACCGAAGTGTGAGACAGCCTGCAGTCCGAGCTGCGTCGGTGACGTCTGCAACCAGACGACGGGCGAGTGCACCCGCGGGTGCGATGACACGTGGTACGGAGTGAAGTGCAAGAGCAAGTGCAGCTCGGACTGTCTTGACGGCCTGTGTGAAGAAGACAGTATGGGGACGGTATCCTGTCTGCGTGGATGTGTGGATGGAATGAAAGGAGCGTATTGTGACAAACCATGTCCTAGAAACTGCTACAACTGCACGGAAGACGAATGCCTCAAATGTGCCGAGGGCTACCATGGATTAAACTGTGAACTGCCGTGTCCTGGCAACTGTGCTGGAACATGTGTCAAGGACTCGGGACTGTGCACGTCCTGCATGTCTGGCTTCTATGGAGATCGGTGCACAGCGTCTTGTAACATTGGCTGCTCGTTGGGGAGTTGCGACTTTGCAAGCGGAAGCTGCACGCTCGGCTGCAAGGACACATTCCATGGTGACCGCTGCGATAAGGAATGCAGCATTTCTTGCCGTGGTGGGAATTGTAATCAGACAACTGGGGATTGCGACCGCGGGTGTCTGGATGGTTGGAGAGGTCGGCGGTGTGACGAAGCGTGTCCACCCAGGTGTTTCGCGTGTACTGACGTCTGTAGTAAGTGCCGACCAGGATGGTACGGCTTAACGGAGGACTGCAACAAGGAATGCAGCAGGTATTGTATCGACCACGACTGCAACATGCATGGAGAGTGTTCCCGTGGATGTATCGACGGCTTCTTCGGACGCCTGTGCAATGAGTCGTGTCCTGGAACCAACTGCTTGTCCTGTGACAGGACATCCGGAGAGTGTGGTCAGTGCATGCCTGGCTGGTTCGGAGATGACTGCGACAGAGCTTGTAACAATTGCGACGAGGGAAACTGCAGTCGGGCCGACGGGGTGTGCATGATGGGATGCCAGCCCGGTAGCCACGGCGACAGATGCGACCGACCGTGCAACGACCTATGTCACTGGCGCGACGTGAATGGCATCCGTTTGACCTACTGCCAACAGACGGACGGCAGGTGTCTGCATGGATGTTACAAAGGCCACCACGGCGACTTCTGCCAGAAGAACTGCTCGGAGACCTGTAATGCGCGCATGTGCGAACGAGACTCCGGGAAATGCACCCACGGTTGCGAGGCTGGTCGCTATGGAGACTTCTGCCAGAGGGTCTGCAGTTCCATGTGTGTCGCGTTCGGGAGCACCCAGTGTGCTCAGCTGGACGGATCTTGCTCTGCCGGCTGCAGGGTCGGCGCGTACGGACGGTACTGTGAATATAGCTGCCCCGATGGTTGTGTGGAGGGGAACTGCGACCAGGACACTGGCTTGTGTTTGGTCGGCTGTCGCAGGGGGCTGCGAGGAGTCAGCTGTGAAGAAGGTCAGTATCGGTGGTAGACGTGTAGACCCCTTACGTTGTCATTATAATAAAAAGAATATAATGCTGTGGGGGTGAAAATGACGAGGGTAAAAAATGGGGATGGAATGACCAGGGTGTAATAACTGTTGGGCGTACAATATATATATACTCAGTGATTTCAATAGGTGCTGGTGATCGGCAAATTTGTCCATCTATTTTACCTAATTTTGCCATCCCTAATTTTACTTTCAATCTTGCGTTGTTGATATAACTTTGTAGATGAAAGTATGATTTATGCAGATCTTTTGTCTCTTACTTTTGCTACTTATAGTACTATCATAATGCCACCTACTTCCGATGCTACTGAAACCACTGATACTTGTGGTAGCAGTATCACCAAGGTTATCTGTGTTTTTATGCATCCCCTTTACCATGTTTACAAAATGAGGTTATGGTCCCCTGGTTGTCAACATTTTCATAATTAATTTTTTTTTATCAACAATAATTATATATGATGGTATGTCTTTAAAATTGTAATGTTCATCAGTCATCAATTCAACGACTATATTCTGAGATTTTTCCTGTTTCACATGATTACAGATTGCACGCCTGGATATTATGGTTTTGACTGCTTAGAAAAGTGTGGTCACTGTAGCAACAACAAGACATGTGACCGCTTCAATGGCACCTGCCCTGGAGGAGCTTGTGATCTCGGATTTGGAGGAGAATTGTGCAGCCACAAGAGTGAGTGAACTGTACTTTCACTTTGGGTAGTTTCACTTTGAAGATGACTGCGTAGCGGCATTGCGTTGATGTTAAATACTGCTATTTAGTTTACCATAATTACCCCAAAGTAATTCAAACGGGAAGAAAGAATTAAATTTGTAGCTATTTGTAAAATATGAACATTTAAAATGATATGTGTACGTATACTATGTCCCAAATTAACGTACAAAATATGGTTGTAAATGAATTTCGTAAATAAATGAAAGATTTTCAAAAATACAAAATAAATATTTTGAAAGTCAGCTTTCCATTGCTGCTGGATTCTAGGGTTCAAATTCAGGTTATCGTTTCTTGAAGCTCTCGTATCTACTATGAGACTATAAGGACTCTCTTATCTCTAATACATGGGGCACTTGCGCATGTTACGAAAGCGCTATGGTCTCATAATGGATATGAGAGCTTCCAGAAAGTATAGGTCCTTGGACTCTTGACGGTCTACCACTGTACTACCACTGTACTACCACTGTACCACCGCATGCCTGCTTTCAAACAAATGCTTCTTGTTGTGTTTCAGTGATCGTGGCCCCGGCTCAGACGGCGTCTAGCAATGTTCTGGCAATCGTCCTGGTGGTGTCGGCTATCATACTGCTAGCTGTGGTTCTTCTCGTGTCATTCTTTGCTTACAGGAGGTACAGCAAACCTGGCTTATTCCAAATACTGTATTACATGTAATAAATACTCAGAAAATCAAGCATTGGGACGGAGCTATAGCTTACTAATGTGCAGAAGACCCAAACTAACTTACATCTGGTATTTCTGGTAAAAAAGCGATACAAATTTAACAAATGTTTGCATAAAACAGCTGACATGTCTCATGGTGCCGTACACTATATACATTTTATAAACCTGCAGAGTATGTATAAAACCATGATGACAGTAATTAGTTTGAAAGCTGTCAAAAAGTGTGACTTTGTACACTAATGCACTAATAATTTAATTAAGAAAATTAAATATGTTGCAGGCATCGGAATTATGTTGAGAGAAAGAAGCGTCAGAGAGACTACAACATGTTACCTCTACCCAGCAATTCTGTGAGCAACCCCAAGTACAGCCACTCTCCTGCAGGTAGGAATTGCATGCTACGGAAAAAGAATAAAATAGTAATTGTGTAACGTAACATTCTCTGGCTATTACCTAAGTTTGTTAGTCGAAGTTTATGCCACTGCATACTTGTCTAGAATCCATAAGTTCTGCTATTGAGATTATGATTGAATTCATTATTATTATTATTATTTATTAGTAGTATTAGTAATAGTATTATAATTATTAGTAGTATAATAGTATTATTATTATCATCACAATAAATAATATTATTATCATTATTATTATTATTACTATTATTCTAGTTATCATCCTTGGTTTGTCAGTCCCAGCGGGTTTACTGAAACATTTAGCACTGAATGTTGCAGGTTTCCTCCTGCGATAAACTGACAAGCTGCTATATAAGTGAAAGAATATTGAAAGCGGCTCTAAACCCCAATTAAAAACAACAAGCCAAGAAAATCACATATTATGCCACTAGACCAGGGTATCATTTCTCAAAGCTCTCGTATCCACTAGGAGACTATAGCACCCTTGTAAGTGCATGATCCCCATGTATTGGAGAATGCTACAAGAGTCCTTATGGTCTTGTAGTAGATATGAGAGCTTTGAGAAACGATACCCAGTACCATGACTGGTCACTGTCTACTGTCCACAGCTCCTAGCAAGGCTCTGCGCGCTCTCCCCAAGAAGAACGGCTCAATGACCAGTCGGAACGGTCGCATGGCAACCGCAGACGTGCATAGTGATGGTGTTGCCGGGGGCGACATGGACGACGCCTACAACATTCTAGTGGACAAGGGCTCCAAGACTATTGTGAAGACTGCAGACCTCTGGAATCACGTGCATCAGATGAAGATCGATGGCGGTTTTCAGGAACAGTATGACGTGAGTGTGGCACAATTATTCCAGGGAATGCAGGCTTCGTTTGTTTTGTGCAAAATAATGTTGGAAAAGACGAGCTAGGCACTGCCACACATCTTTAGGGCATCTCTGGTTTAATCGAGCATGGAGAAGGTTAATCCAGTAGAGTGTTAAACCAATCATTGTTCAACAGGGCAACTGTTTGCCTTGAGGTGGGATCAAAAGGGTTAATGTGGCAAGATCATGTTTGCATGCAATATTACATTTTTTTCCTCTAGATTTTGTTTTCCTATTTTTGTTTTCTATTTTAAATACGTATGTATATTGGCATCTCACACTGTTATTGTTTTCTTGATGCTTCAGAAACTTCCCGCTGGGTTGATACACGACTGTGACGTGGCCATGCAGCCAGAAAACCGAAATAAAAACCGATACAAGAACATTTGCGCATGTAAGCAACTCTTTCATATTGTCATGGTTACTGTGTTACTTTAAATGCCAATAGCAGGCATGGTATTTTTTCTGTAGACTTGCGGATGTTCGCTAATTTATTTGTCTTGGGGGTCAATGTATTTGTCTTGGGGTCAATTTATTTGTCTTGGGGGGTCAATGTATTTGTCTTGGGGTCAATTTATTTGTCTTGGGGGTCAATTTATTTGTCTTGGGGTCAATTTATTTGTCTTGGGGTCAATTTATTTGTCTTGGGGTCAATTTATTTGCCCTGGCTTGGGGCCTGTAGTATCCAGACCCTGGGTTTGTTTTCCGCTGAAATCAGAATTGTGTGTTGCCATGCCTACAATGACATCTATAAGAGTTTTGACAGTTTCTGATGTTGGAATGGGAGCTAGATATTTTGGAAATACATTGCAGTTTGACTATGTCTTCACAAATTGATTAAATATTTTCACAGAAAAATAAAACATGAAATTAATTTCTCACTCTCACAAAAGTAGACATGTTTGCATTTCTATGATTGAAAATATAATTTTTTTTCTGGCAATTAAGGTGTTTGAACTATTTGTTGATTTGTATTACTAGGTATTATCAATATGGTGTAGCGATGTGTGTTTCATTAATTTTTGACATTTTTGTTACTCAGTTGATCGGTCACGAGTAATTTTGGACAAAGAGGATGGCGAGCCATTCTCAGACTACATTAACGCTAACTACGTCGCTGTGAGTACTAGGCATGTGCCACCAGTTTGTATTCACCTCGTTATATTAGCGTGTGATCCAACATAATTAATTTGATAATTAATATTACGGTTTGGTTTACCGTGAATCGAAATGTTTTCTTTTCTTTTATGAATGCCCAAATTATCTAGTTATTTCTAACGTTCCCATGTTCTGAATGCTGAAATATTTTGTTGAAAATGTGATAATGTTCAAAATAAATTATTAAATGTTAAGGTCAAATTTAATATGATTTTTTCTATATGCCTTGGATATTTCGAATTGTGCGAGTGAAAAATAATAAAAGATAGTTACAATATGTTTTCTATTTCAGGGTTATGGAAAATCAAGGAATTTTGTAGCCTGCCAAGGTATTTTAACACTTCATTGTTGTTGTTTTTTGTCACATTTGTTCAAAATCTTGCATGGTTTTGCTGTTAATAATTAATATTACCTGTGAAATTAATGAGACACTTTCAATAGCAGTGTTCCAAGTGTTAAACACAATGTTTGTGGATGAATTTTGGTTAACTCTTGAAGTGCTATGTATTAATCTTTTGGAACATGTCTTGCATGGTATTTTTCACTTTTATAATATTTGAATGCATGCATTAAAATTAAACACTATTTGAACGCAGAAGACAACCACTAACTCCAAATTTCCTTTTTGATTCTTCTGGCAACAAATTCTTTCAAAAAATATATAATAGGGTTATTTAATAATCGTAGATCCTGAAACATAATTGTCCCACCTGAACTTTCACACTGTTTTATTAACATAATTGTAACTGCTTTCTTCCGACATATTAGTAAATAAAGAAATTTAAAATATATTTTTTCATTTCTCTTCCAAGAAGCTGGTTGTTTTGTGCAGTTATTGGTCAGATAGTGTTGGTCACGTGGTTGTTGGTTGTTTCTAACAGTGGTTGTTTCTCACAGGCCCTGTTGACGTGATTGTCAATGATTTCTGGAGGATGATCTGGCAGGTTGTTTGCTGCAAGATTGTGATGCTGACCAATATCGTAGAGGAAGGCAGAGTATGCACAGATATTATTTATAGGATTTGTGTTCAAATTTGAACATACTTAGTGGGTTTCATCTGACACTACCTACAATCGTCACTTGACATCACATGCATTTGACAATATCAATACTAGACACTACAAATACTTGACACTATATATACTTGACACTACATACACTGGACACTGGACACTGGACACTACAAACACTAGACACTACAAACACTGGACACTACAAACACTGGACACTATAGACACTTGGCACTTGACTCTACATGAAATTGCCTCTTGACATCTAACATACATGCACTTGCAATCTGACACTATAGTCACTCGACTCTACATGAACTTGACAGTTCACACTACAAGGACTTGACACTACATGAACTTGAAACCTGACACTACAAAAACTTGACACTAGAAGCACTTGACACCTGATTCTACAGACACTAGCTACCTGAGACAGAGATGACAAATGAACTGTATATGCCAGAAGTTATTGTGTTCTGACAACGTATGTCATGCTATCCAGACTTTTGCTGTTCCCTACCTCCCACCCTGCATTGCCACACCACCTCCAACACCTCCACCCTCGTAGCCGTGTACAGTAAGAAGAACTGGACACTACTGGGACAGAAGTGCTTTCTGTGTCCTGTCCATCTACGCAACTAATGTCTCTGAGTGTCCAGTCTATACCAGCTGACACATATCGTTGTGTGAATGTTACTGGTATACCAGTGTATATGGTAGTGTAACATTCACAGAACAGTTATGCTTGCTGGGATGTTTCAAATTATGTTTACACACCAACACTTTTGTTACTCAACCTAATCTTTGTCCGTGTTTTGTTCTTGTTGAAGAAATTAACCTTAATTATCTGGATAATATGAGCAAATTTGATGTGAATTAATTAGGGGTGTAACGATAAGTCGACCTATTGCAATAGTGTGTGTCC
>JAUTBZ010152536.1:0-11590 GCA_032361785.1 Lepetodrilus galriftensis
TTCTTTTCTCTTTACCATAATCGCTATATCCGAGCATGGATGATTTTCTCATATATTAATATTTAGATAATAAGAAATTATCTATTCGGAATTGATAGTAATCTTTCAATATAACACATATAGTAGGCTAGTGCGCACAGGGTTATGTTATTAATATTGGTACACTATAGTACGTGTATTGTACCTACTACAGTTTCACCGAGTTGATGTTCTATCTGGTAAGCCTATTCATTATTTTGAATTTCTTGATGGCGGTAATTCTTGACTTTGGTAAATACCTGTACTACATTTAGTACCTTCAACATATTTTATTTCAAACGTTAACATGTAAAGGTGTGGGACCATTAAGCTCCAACTAATTTGAATTCTGTACATAATTATGCTTCTTGAAAATATTTCCTAATACAATGCACTTTGCATTCAATTATTTCGACAAGTTACTGTTTAGATAATGGTATTGGTAAATGGTTCATGGTTCATGGAGATGCATGATAATCTATAGCATTCAATCATTATTACCATCATCATGTCAAAATCATGTCAATAAAAATATTATATTATATTTAAATGTTTTCATGATTGAGTGTTCACGCATATAGAAAACAACGTAAGTTATACAATACATGATAGAAATTTCAGCGAGCTATATGCACATACATACATACATATATATTAATAGTGCCTATATCTAGAAACACGTGCAGGCGGTTCCCTGGAGATAAGGGTGGGCGTGGTCTGACGGATATCGTTCCTGATCCACAAGCAGATACTCCTATGCAATCCGCACACTGGTTTATCTGAAGTGTGCGGAGCACATCTGGTGCATCGTCCCTTAATCTCTCTCAGGCCACAGAGCGACGGTCTGGCGAGGCTGTGTGTATGTTCCTCAGCTTTGTTCCCACCAGATTCTGCTCTTACCATATGTGCGAAAAATGTGAGAATCATTATCTGAAGTCTATAGGTTCAGTCTTTATTCTTAGGTTCGAATTTCGGATTAGAATGATGATTATCATCTGACAATGTGGCCCATTATCGCATGTATGTCCATCACAGTTACAGGATATGATGACGATAAGATGCATCTATGGTCATGTTAGTTAATAGACAATGAAGACTTGTGTTAGTTCAATGATAGTGGGTACGGTTCCTTATAGACGTTTCAATCTGATGCGTGATATAAGCGAAATAATCTTGAAAGGTATTCTCAACACTAATTATTTTAAAAGACCCAATGGTTGCGGATTTAAGTAACGTCAAAATATGTTTCAGTGATGTCGTAATGGTTTATCTAATGAGATAGACTAATTCTCAACATATCTGTCTTTGAATACGACATGTAGGCCTACACGCTCCACAGTTGAATCAAAGACGTCAGTCACAGCTGCATTCAGCTAAAGAGTGACTGTTATATTTCTTGTACATGGCACCTCTGGGCCTTTATCACCGACATACGATGCAAAACTGGATTCGAACCACTCTGTGTATACCATATCTACTGGGTTATCAGGCAGCGTAGCATTTCTAGAAGGAATTGGGTGATCTCAAAACATCAAAACACTTCTCCGGTGGGGTATATTTAAATAACTATCAGAGATGGCCCAAGGAGTGACCCGTGTCTCGTCACTGGGCTTAATTAAGATGGCATTAACCACTTCTAACCCACTGTCGGTGTGCAGCTTATCCCCGGTATACCGTTGTGTCGACCCTGAACCACCGCTCACGTGGCGACGTTGGTGGCGCTCTGACAGTTCCATCATGTCATGACCGCAATGCATTGTGGGTCGTCCACGACGCCACCTGTTCTGCAGCTGCGCATAAATGTTATATTGTCACGTGGTCCAAGGTCATACACATGAACATGTCTGATACTAGTATGCACACTATTGGATTTGGACAAATACATATTCATTCATATTTATCCTGCAATCAGCAAATTCATATTGTTTTGCACAAGTGAATTCAATAGTGTATTTTTTTTTTATAATGTAGTAGGCGTCCGGTATGTTGTTAACACTATCCGATACCAGTTTGTAAGCTATGCATAATAAGTAATACATGTATAAGAAAATATGTCATATATTTCATCTTTATTATTTAATTATATATGCTTATCTCTTTATCTACATATCTCTTTCTCTCTACATACCTCTCTGTATGTAATTATAAATGTGTTGTTTTATCAATGATGCAACATTTTACAGTTTTTAATTTTCGTTAGGGCATACACAATAAGAAATTGGACTTTTATGTTTGTTATTTTATGAAGAATTTACCGAGATAATCTTCGAAATGGGGATGTCAATGCGTGGCATGCCAAACTAGATCTATAACAACAATATGCTTTTGCGAAAATTATCTCATGAAAGAAATCAACGGAGTCAATTTGCAAAACTATTTTTTAAATCTCAGCAGCTCCGAAAAATTCAAGCTTAATTGTTGTTTGGTTACGATCTAAATGTTCTGGTATAATGATAAGATAGAGAGGAATCGTACATACTACATACAGTTATTATAAAAGTTATATTTTAAAAGTAGCATGGTCCTTCATGGTGACTTACGAACACTGCACACTGGCTGCCAGGGACTTGAACACGGTAGAGATACTAATATAATAAGACAGCATCGTATGGAAGTACATGTACCCCTTATCCATATACTAGTAGACTTGGCAATAGCTCTTTAGGCTTGATAAAGGTTAGATTACTATTTATTAAAATAACATTTTGGTCCTGTTTAATAAATATATGCGTGATTTTTCCCATTTTACTATATGATAAATTTGGACGTTTTAGAAATTTTATATTGGACGTTTTTGCCGATTTTGGACGTTTTAGTCGACTTACGTTTTGACGTTTTGGCGATTGGAAGTTTTTTCATACCCCATTTACATATCTCTACACCCATCTCTAACCTCTAATACCACGAAAAGAAGATTTCATGAACATTTCCTGGACGCGCATTTCTCTTTAATCGGTATGACCAACATTTGTTCGTATGATTATATTTACTTTTTGCGTTTAGCTATAGATATTATCGCATTTAGATTGTATATCGATGCCCATGAACGGATGATGGTATTTATTTAAATAGTATTTTTAATTAACAAAATGAAGGTGCATTATTCAAGTATCGCAACGTGTGTGTCAATGTATATATATGTACGTACGGGTCGTACGATGCACATTTAAATGATTTAATATTTTTACAACTGAATGACAATACGGGTCATTGTACCTTCGCATACAACGAGGTTGGTGCAATATTATGACAACTCTATCAGCAAATGTGTCATGTGACAACCATGTCTGCCGTGGGAGACCAAAGTTGCCGGTGGGTGAGGCCAAGGGGAGTGGGGGTCGGGCGAGAGGAGTGGGGGGTGAAAGGGGGGATATCTGGATACATAAGTCACGGCAATTGGGGGATTATCAGAACACTCATCAGGGGATTGGATAGGGACGGATTATAACGGGTAATGTTACACGCTGTCATTCTGTGAACACGTTTCGACGGACAGACAGCAAGTTGTACGAGCCGTGGTGGTGCGGAGAGTGGACACGTTGTGGTGCATGTGTGCAGTTTTACCATGGACTATTTAATTCTCTCAAACCGGCGTCATGCAACGTGCAGATATCTGTCCTAGGTGTCTTGTCCACATGTTTTTGGGTCGTTCGGAAATTTGGATCATGATGGTTTGACCAAGATGTTTCAGACGTCTTCGATGGTGATGAACGGTTATTTCAGACGTCTTCGATGGTGATGAACGGTTAGTTCAAGGCTTCTGGTGTCAAGGTAATCGGTTAATATAACGCATCGACATATTTCCGTTTTAATTCAAGTTTAGAACTGGTTTATTGTGTGTATAGGACAAGTTTGTCAACGTTGAAGTCAATGTGACTGTGATTGTCGAGGAATTGACTCAGAAACTGGATCTTGCTGGGCTATCTCAATCCTATTAGCCTTTCAGATATCGAGTGGTTTCCCATGTGTTTAGCCTTTGGTGTTATGTAGCCTTGGGTGTTAAGTTTCTGTCCTAGGGAGTTGTCGACTCATGCCACGGATGGCCACGGTTCCAGACAGTAAACAGTCTCAATAGTCCTAGCTATAACTAAACCCAGTGCCAGATTTAAGGATATATAGTTGACATGTACTGTAGTATAGCAAATATACAGTGTAGACTGATTGTATCGGCACTCTAACAACTGAATGTAAAGGTGGATACACGACGTGTATTCTCGATGCATGAGAACAGTCGAATTGAATGTTGCTCGTAACGTATTCGATTGTTCTAATGCATCGTAAAAGTTGTTGCTACAAATCATACCGTGAGAATGGAGTCCACCTTTAGTTTTTACATATATTAGAACTTAATTTATGGTCAGAGCTTTAACGGATGGAGATTATACCTCAGGATGTTTTGAAAGATATAATATATATATAGTATATATATGTCGGGGTGTATTAAATTATATAGTTTCTCATTTTAGTTTATTAAAAGTATTTCTGATGCTAGACTAGGTGTTGTGGTGCTTTAAGATATCGTCCGCTATTCTTCGTTGCATTTCATTGTATCGCATGACCAACACTACTGCAACAAGACCTACTTCTTATCTTGGAAGACGAAACCGGATCAAGTGCCATCTTTACGACACCGATTCTAGTGGTTTTCCGTTGCACATGCATATGAATGTGCGCATGCGCAACTCAAAATCAACCGGATCGGCGTTGACACCACCCCCCAAGGAGAGGAAGGATAAGTACCCACCCACGGCGGTTACCCCTACACCCATGGATCCATCTCGTCGACATTCTGCTCCGTGACCAATACGTACGGTATCCTTTGACAGAAAATCAAATACATTGTCAGAGTGCACTGTACATGGGTAACATGGGTAACATGCGATGTGTTTTGCTCTATATCAGCACATTCTGATTCTATAGTAGTATTTCTTGTATAGTCTCAGTCTCAGAGGATGAAAGTAAATTATGTTGATTGGTATTATATTCATATGAAAGGAGCCAATGAAATTCGTACTTATCTGCTCTATGGCGATACTTTGAATACGGTAGGAGTATTTGGGTGAGAACAAGATGTGATACAGAATATTTCTTGTACAATAATCGTTTTAAACTATTAGGACATTAATTAATTCACTATGATGAGTTCTCGTTAACACCTCCAAGCTATAACATGTTACAGAGGGTAGGGTTAAATAAACTAATTTATATATAACATATTGATTGGTATTATATTTATATGAAATTTAAGGAGCCACTGCAATTCGTTACCCTCTCAAGAAATCTAGACTTACTTAACTGATATGGGGGTTATTTTGAGTAGGAGAATTTGGGTGAGAACACGTGGTGTGAGTCTGACACACTGTGGGTGAGGGTTGAGGTGTGGATTCTTGTGTTCACTTGGAACACCACGTGTTCTCTTATCATTCCGTGACATTCTGGAAGTCGTGTGTAACGATGCTTCATCATGTGGTTAGAGATTACAAGCTCAAGTGGATGAGACAGATTCGAACTATATATATGCCTACACATTCTTCTTCAGATGTTACAGTTTTGTTTTATAACATACAACATATTATAGTAGCACCCTGAATCAGCGCTACGGATGTTACGGGTTTCCTCGGTACTGCGCAAAACTGACAGCCGTGGTGTAAGTGAAATAATCTTGGAAGCGGCCACAATTTTAATAAATAATTACAATATCATTCACTTATATTTGGCGTAGATGTGCATGCATGAAGACAAATCCACAGTAATCTCCTAGCGAATTATTTGGTTTTATGTTGGAGAACCACTCTCTTTAATATATGTCATAAATAGAGCACTGCGTATCGTTTCTCGAAGTTCTCGTATCATCCCAATAGACGATACGTATGCTCGTAGCGATCTCTTATACATACAAGAATACTTACGAGCGGTCTGTTGTGCAATAGTAGATAAGCGAGCTTAGCGAAACGATACTCTAGTAATTTTCTGGCGGTATTGTAACAATAGATTTAAACCCAGAACATAACTATTACTATAACTATATATATATCGTATGAAAAGTAGTTTATATGCAGGTCCGGTCGTAGACGTTTATTACTCTGATGAAACCCACTGCGTTCGATCTGATACAAACTACAGGCTACTGTGAATTAATAGTACCCTGCTCAATTAGATTAATTATTAACAACATAGATGTATTTCCACAGCCAGTTAACGTTATGATCGACGGTTTACAAATTACAAGCTGCAGTAAATCATTCGCAAAGGCCCTATACTAGCTTTACCCGGTCAATCCATTTCGTGAATAGATTTAAAGGCATACCAATTACAATCATATATAGATGTCTATGATAATCGTGAACTATACATTTGAGCAAGAATGGCAATGTACATTTACTTGGCATACACACCATTCAATGACATAAGAGTATATGGATAGCCACTGTCAAAGATTTTTTCGATTTTTAATGATTGTTTTACATTTATTTTAGAAAAACCGAAAAAGATCGAAAAACATATGTACGTAACTAGCAGTTGATTATTTAAAGCACGTGTAGACAGATTAAATCATGTAATAACGATTAAATAATGTAGACAGATTAAATAATGTAATAATGATTAAATAATGTAGACATATTAAATAATGGTGTCCGTATGTCGGACTGTCATAATATTTTGTGTCTATATTTCTCCACACATATACTCGTGGTAGAGTTGCTATGCCTACTAGACTGTTCGTGTACAGACGTGATTCAGTACATAACCAGATACAGTAACAGTTATATTATCGTGTATCTGCACCCAGACAACGTGCATTGTAGGTCGGACAATGCCTGGTAGTTGTGGCGTTATTGGGACGGGGTCTTGCACGCGATTCAGATGTTCCTGGCTCACTGGGTCAATGCCTACAGCTGATTGGCCAGATATTATTAGCCAATAAACTTGCAATACTAACTTATTCAATGTATGCAACACGGGACATCTACCGGAACTAAATAGTGATATGCATATGGATATGCTTGGTCATCCTCGTAAAACAAACCGTTATCAGGTTATGCCTACTTAACATGTGTAAATAGTGGTCCGTGATTGGAGTATGATGCTTGGTACGCCTACACAAGCACGTGAGGTTTAAAGTGAATTTGAATGGTGAATATAACAGTTATAATAATTATCATATTAATTAATATATACTGTGATACCAATGTATTGTATCCACACACACACACACACACACACACACACACACACACACACACACACACACACATACACACACACACACACACACACACACACACACACATAAACCACTACATATATTTAACTGAACACAACTATAAATGAACATGCAAGAAGATTCGTTATTTACTCATGTTTCAACAATTAACACGAAGGAGAAACAAACATTTCGCGTGGTTAAGTGGGAAACGACCCCGTTGGCAACAACATGATGTGGATCCAGTTTAACACGAACGTCTTCCAGTGACCGATTTTGCCAATGCCATATCATATATTATGATCACAGGAAGCGTTAGGATACAAGGGTGTGTGTGTTGGGGGAAGAACCAAACAAATTATGCAGTTATTGCTGGTCACTAACTTAATCAACATGTATAGCTGAAGCTTGAACAATTGGATATGTTGTCGTAAAGTATTCATATTAGGAGAGCCGCGCCATTATATTCTACGAGAATCATATCCGTCGACTGACATGTTCCTGTATTCTACTATATAGATGCTTCACCAACGCAGTCACTGAAACTACCAATGCCAATCTATCAACGCTCGTAA
This sequence comes from Lepetodrilus galriftensis, assembly GCA_032361785.1. NCBI lineage: Eukaryota > Metazoa > Mollusca > Gastropoda > Lepetellida > Lepetodrilidae > Lepetodrilus > Lepetodrilus galriftensis. Next base: position 7,798 of record JAUTBZ010152536.1, read on the forward strand.
AACTATCTTAATAAGTATACTGTAAATCACCAACTTAATGCACCATTCATTTAATGCAACCTCTAGATTTTAGAAATAAATGCGGCATCAATTAAATGCGGAGAACCATGCCTTAATTCACGTCGGATTAATATCCTGCTCGCATTAATTTCGTGATTTACGGTATCTCACTGTTACAATATACCACACATATATTACGTACATTAGTGGAAATAATTGACATGCTCACTAACACCAATTACAATGATGTTCTTGTACTTTTGCATGACTAAATTCTTGCATTCTTGGCGCATTTCATCGTTTATTCGGGTTAGCTAAACTAAGACGGAATGGATATTATTAATCAACGAAGGTAACCGAATTTCTTGTTCAATCTTCTTCCGAAATAACAGGCCATGATCAATGACCGGCTAGATAGTAGTTGAAGTTTCCGCTTTCGCCAGAAAGCTTCTTGAATGGCAAATTCTTGTACGAGAACTTTCTTTCGATTGTAACATAGAATGGGAAAACACTAGTATTTGTAGATAGCACTAATAGCAATGTGAGGAATGAACTGTATCTGGTATACACAAAATGCCATCTTGTTTAACTGGATACCATTTCACTGCACTATTATACTAGCCCCGATTTCTCGAAATAAACTTGAGTTTGAGATTTTGCTCAGCTAAGATTATTCCCATTGACTCAGTGCTGTAACGAGTACAATCCTAGCTGGGTTTGAGTTTTGTTCAAGTTACAGCACTGAGTCAATGAGAGAAATCTCAGCATGAGCAGAATCTGAATTTTGTTTCGAGAAATCTAGGTTAGTTGAGTATGCGTATAATACCATGAGTTCCACATGATGACGAACTGTGTTGGATATGAAACGTGTGGTACGTGAACTGTGTTGCAGTTCGTGTATCATCTTGATGGCCAGAAGTTAACTTCTAATAATAATATTCTGTTTTCTCCAAAAAGCAATAATATGTTATTCTATAATAATGTTTAATTAGTGCATGTTACTATGCGTTATTTCTCAATGTTTGATTTTCGCTCAAAGGGTAGAATCTCCCTCAATAGACATTTGTGGATGTGCGTTATCATGCAGTTTAAGTATATTGAACAGGTACACGTACACTAGTCATACAAATCAAATAACCGTAGACTCTACCTATACGAACAATAAAGACATGAACTTTGGCTTCCATAATACTATTTATATACATGTAAGAAAATATTGCTTTCATCATGTGAGGTAAACAAGACGATTATATCAGTCATACTTGCTGATTGTGTGTGACAAACTGAATGAAGCACATTAAAAGCCTAAAAAGAAATAATGTGTTGTCTTCTTTCAATATCATCATTCTATTAGTGTTTTCTCGGTTACTTCCTGTGTTTCTTACTAAAATAGCATTACGATGCCAAGAACACAAATCATTATTCAGTCATAAATAGCCCGCTAATTAATAAATGTCAGAACCGCTGTAAATGTCTCCAGAACAGTTCTATTTTCATGTAATAATTACAGGATGAAACAGAAATATAATTACACGTATGGCAACCTGAATTCTAGTCAATATTGCTGGTTGTGATGACTTTAGCATGGGGTGTAATATCGAGTCGCCTGGCCATGGGGGTGCGTTCAATCAGCAAATGGCTGAGTAAGCCACAGCTAAACTGGTTTCCTGTCCCATGTACGATTCATACGACTCTTGAGACAGTGGCCAGTTTGATATGCCGCTTGCAAGCCCTTGTGTCTTTGAACGCACCACTGGTTTCAGTCTTTTACTCCCGCCATGTTCTGTATTCATAATTGACCGAAGCGTCGTGGTAGCTATACTATATAGGCAGTTTAAGGACACGTTCACATAATCTGGCAGTATGTAGCCATTAAACTGAGGACGCATACAGTCAGCTAGTACACGTGGAAGCGACGTGGGTACGTATCAACAACTATGGCGATTAAGTGAATGTATAAAATATATTGATGGCATGTGCAATCCTACAGTTACTATGACACATTCCGATAAAACAAGTGACAACAGCTAAGACATTAACCGAGTTGGGGGTACCATAACAGTACATTAATAGTCCAATTATTCCTTCTGGAACATATCATCAAGGCTTAATTTACTCGTGGATACCAAGGCGACCAATATGGCACCAGTGGATGTACTTAATCAAGGAAGAGTTATGTGATGTCTCCTTAACAAAGAACAGCTAATTGAAGATTTACGTGCTCCGATCATAGCTTCGTGTCTGCGAAGAATCATAACTGGACTACATACATCGATCTGTTCAGATGCTCTCTGTGCAATCGTTTACCATTTAGAGAACGAGCTATAGCACCAAGTGACGTCACTTCCGATATAATATAAGCCAAAAGCTTAATTTTCTGTATACTAGGAATTATCGTTGTAATATTTTGAAATAGCGGAAATATGTGGACTATAGATGCTGATGGGGTGCAGGTCTAGACAAACATGTTAGCCAATGAGCTGCGGTCGCTTGGTCGGTCTTTCTTAGATGACGTGTCGTTAGTTACGTTACATACAGTATAGGTTTTAATATCATAGCTTCTATATGAACTTGCTGGAGAGGTAGTTGGAATGAGATTGTTTAAGGGCTTCAGACAGACAGACAGACATATATACAGACAGACATATATACAGACAGACAGATATACAGACAGACAGACATATATACAGACAGACAGACAGACAGACAGGCAGACAGACAGGCAGGCAGGCAGGCAGGCAGGCAGGCAGGCAGACAGACAGACAGACATTATATGTTATTAACGTCTCACATAAAATATGGTGCATAAAGTGAGTCATCCAGTCAAAATTATGAGAGACATGTCAATGTGTATACAATAAAACAATATCAAATTAAATATGTGTACACCTATAGCATTTACTTATTAAATAAAATGTTATACCTAAATTGTAATAAAGGTTTGCAGGTTTTGCAGCTAAACAGAACCTCTGGATTAGACATTATAAAAGACAGCTACTAAAATGTAACGGCCAGTTACTTCAGGCTTAAGCGGGCTTCGAAGAACTGGCCCCATATCTTCATTCATTTCTTTTTCCAAACTGATCCCCCAAGCCAATGCTAGCACTATGGTAGAATGTCAAACTCCGGCGCCTGGATTCAATCCTGTCTGCAGTTATTAGCAATGATTCTTCAGAGCTAGATTGGCAATTGCAGACTCACTGCAACATTTAACCCCTCCGGCGTTGCAGGTTTCTTCCTGCCATGAGCACGAACCAATCTTGAAACGCCAGCTCAAAATAAAACAAAAAACTAAAAACGAAACTAACGGTAATTATATAAGACCGCCCTGTTAACACCCGAATCGTGAATTTGCTGTGAATCGTGAATACGCCCCCGAACCGTTAATATCCAATCGCTGATGAGGTCAAGGTATTTGAGGACGATCACCTGGATATTGCGGAGGCAACAGGATGTGAAGAGACTCGGTATCGTTGCTGCAGTCCATTAACCAACTCCGGAAGAAGTTCTGAATACTTGCAGGTTCTGTAACAACAATATAAGTATATATTTATACAGTCAGTGCATCCTATCAATATCGCGTCAGAAAGGTAACGGGATTTGAACCTGGAACATTTGGATCCAAGTCCAACGTTCTACCACTGCACTACATCCGGATGTGTGCGGTTTATTTTTTTATTTTATTTTTTTAATTGGGGTTTAAAGTCGCTTTCTAGAATCTTTCACTAATATCACTTGTCAGTTTAGGGCAGGAGGAAACCCGCAACATCCGTAGCGCTGAATGTTGCAGTAA
>JAUTBZ010152547.1:0-11588 GCA_032361785.1 Lepetodrilus galriftensis
AATGGAGCGATAGCTGTCCATTCCTGAAAAATAATGGAGAGATATTCAATGGATAAAAAGAGCAACTGTGTTTTAAGTCGCGATACTGTGATGTTATGCCATAAGCGATACTGTGATGCCATGAGTGATACTGTGATACCATGAGTGATATGAGTGATGCTGCAATACTGTGACGCCATGTCATGCTAGTGTTGATATTGGTGCAATATAAGTTCATTCAATTCTTTATTGCATGTAAGGCCACTGACCGATGTACAGTAATACATGTACATTTCAATGTATTTAAATAGCAAGACTGTGGAATATAAGCAATATTAGTGTGGAATGTACGAGATTCCATAGTGTGGAATGTATGAGATTCCAATGTGTAGATTTGAGTCATCAAAGAACAATCATACTTGACATGTGTACTGCTCTGAGTAATCGAGCATCATTTATTCAATTTGTCGTTCTATCAGTCGTACGTTGGCTTGTGTCCTTGAGGCTTTCATTGAAGCGTCCACTCTGTGTTCTACAAGATACGTATGTCCTTTGTCCGGGTCTTTGCTGTTGGTTCGCTGTGGATGACACTCTCTTCTATTCAGGTCTCTGTCGATGGTTGCTCTGTAGAAATGTCTCCTGTCTCCTGTCGGTGTCATGACTTCCTCCAACGATCGCCAGTCAGTCACATGGAATGCAATAATAAATTGTTGGCCTTTACGACATTGTCGCCGAAAAACTGTCTGAAGCTGTATAAAATATCCCACTCGTTTGAATATTTATACTATAGCAAACTGATGTTGATTTGTGAATGATTTTTGAACGATGCATGGCGAAAACGTTGCACAAATGCATGAACGAATGTCCGTGTTTAGCGTGTTACCTGCTGATTGGGAACGAGATGTCTAATGAGTTGATTGAGGTCCCTTCAGCGATTTTGTTATTTATTTCCCTCGGTTGTGCGATTATGGTCGACAGTCGTCCCGTTTCTTTTGATTTGCATTGCATGCAACTGCTTCTTGGAAAACTGTTGAAACTTCCTTTTGATGACAGACTGTTGATGACAGACGCCCAAATACTTCCACACGCTGGAATTAATAATGCATCCGGTGTTTCACAAACTGCATGATGTTATTCTGTGTCATTGCCACTGCTGCCTGCCACCACTATCATCATCACCACTATCATCATCATCACTATGATCATCATTATCATTAGCTTCATCATCATCATCGTCCATTTCCCTAGCTTCTCGTTAGTATCGCCAGCCAGGGCTCTACCTGTGTTCTGATTGGTTAGTATCGCCAGCCAGGGCTCTACCTGTGTTCTGATTGGTTAGTATCGCCAGCCAGCACTCTACCTGTGTTCTGATTGGTTAGTATCGCCAGCCAGCACTCTACCGGTGTTCTGATTGGTTAACTTCCAGCCAGGACTGACGCCAATAACTGATCTCGCTACACGTCTGCTTGAACTGGTCTGGGTTAGGCAAATCAATCAATCAGTTGATCCAGGCACATCAAATCAATCAATCCGAGTTGGTTTGATCCAGGTTGGTTGAATTCAAACCCGGGCTCTCTTTTACAAAATGGCGTCACTCCAGCCTTAGCCACATACCATACCATTACTAAGCTTGGAGTTACGCTTAGTTTGGAGTTACACTTAGCTTGGAGTTACGCGGTTTCATAAAAGAGCGCTCTGGTTTGATCCAGACTGATTTGGTTTGATCCAGACTGATTTGGTTTGATCCAGTCCTGGTTGAGCTGGGTTGTCTGGATTTGTGCTGGTTTGATCTCGTTTGGTTTGATCCATGCTGGTTTTAATTAGTTTGGTTTGATCCAGGCTGGTTTTAATTAGTTTGGTTTGATCCAGGCTGGTTTTAATCAGTTTGGTTTGATCCAGGCTGGTTTAAATTAGTTTGGTTTGATCCAGGCTGGTTTTAATCAGTTTGGTTTGATCCAGGCTGGTTTAAATCAGTTTGGTTTGACCCAGGCTGGTTTTAATCAGTTTCGTTTCATCCAGGCTAGTTTGATGCAGACTATTTTGAGTAAGTTTTGTTTGGATTTTCATCCAGGCTGGTTTGATCTGGGATGATTTGAGCCCAGTTTGATCTGGGATGATTTGAGCTCACATGATTGCAAACTACAGGGTATCAGTTAGTATCAGTTATGCTGGCTGACCAGGGACTGCTCCGCTGATGAGCTCTAGCATAGAGCCTAGAGAGCATCCAGATGTTATCTCAGATGGCTGCAGATGTGCGCCTGCCTTGTTTGATATGCCATGTGCCTCAATGTTTTATATCTATTCAGCTTTTCTCTCACTATCGCACCACTGTCATGTATGTGTGAATATGTCTGTTTTCATTTCAAATTCTACACTTCAGTAGTTATTAAGTTAGATCTCGTATGTGTAATGTAATTTTTTTAAATTGCCAACAAGTGGAAAGTGACTACATTTAATAATAGAGAAATAGAGAAACTTATAAAAATATTAATAGATCCCAGAATTCCAGTTGGTGGACAGAGTACTTACATCTGGGTGGATGGAGGCACAGTGGTATAGTGGTAGATTGTACATCTTTCAGAGCCAAAGGTTTGAATCCCAACGTCTTTAAATTTGATTCACGCTGTGACGTAAAACAATAATTCACTCACATTAATTTCCTCGCAGACTGCTAAAATGTACCTGTAGCGCAGTTATCTTCCTTGGTTTGTCAGTACCGGCCGGAGCCAGCTGGTCTACTGCAACGCTCGGTTCTACAGGTGTCGCAGGTCTACTAGTAAATAACATAAATAATATATAAATGTCTGCCAGCAGATCTCTAAACTTAACGTAATCCAAATATTAACTATTTATTACAGTTTGGAACATGAAATTTTATTGTCCAAATTCGATCACCCATTAACCTTTAAAGATTGGCAGTTTTCCAAATAGTTTTCGAAAACTAACAAATGTAATGGTATAAATATTAGACTGATAGAACCACTGTTCTGTAAAGTTCTGTTTCTTCCCACATGCATGTAGACTACAGCTGTGTTCTGTGTCGCTTGTCGTTGTTGTGTATTTAAATGTTGTTCTGTGTGTAATTTCAGAAGGGGTGGGTTTAGGGGTAGGGGAGCAGTTTGTTGAATTGTTTTATGGATACATTTGAACACATTATAGTATTTTAATGTCAGTTTGCTATAGATATGATATTGGTAGTATGACCAATTGTTTATTATTTTGTCTTGCATTCAATAGTACTGATATTGTTACTAAGCTAGATGACAATGACAGTTGAACAATAGTACTGATATTAATTTCATTCAATAGTACTGATGTTGTTACTAAGCTAGATGACAATGATACTGATATCCACTTGAACTGTCATTTTAGCTTTAATTATTTTCTGAAATTTTGACTAACCCAATATTATTCTGTTATTGTTGGAATTACCAAAATAAATAAGTGCATGTATAAAATAAGTAAATAACCGTGCTAATGTTTAGTCAAAACTAATTAGGAAGTCTAATAAATTGTACAAATAATTAGGACAAATATTAACTGACTGCTGGGGAACATCGGAGAAGCAGGATAGAATCATTGTTGCACATGGGTGAAAGATTTCCGCCGAGACGTAAATAAATAAAACATGAATTCCGTCAAGAGATTCTCTATAGTATCAGCATCACGTATGGGTGAAAGATTCCCGCTGAGACGTAAACGAATAAAACATGAATTCCGTCAAGAGATTCTCTATAGTATCGGCATAACTTATGGGTGAAAGATTCCTGCTGAGACGTAAACGAATAAAACGTTGATCAATAAATCGCGTACCCTGAACTGTGATCTGATAATCCCAGCAGGGATAGGGTTAAGTAGACATTAAATAAGTAGAGAACTAGCTAGGTGATAAGGCAGAACACTGATAGACCGACACACAGACACATGCTCTAGTACGTTGTGGTGCTCTAAAACTGTCTATTTGTCTCCTTTCTTCTGCTCTGTGCACCCACCTTCATACCACCTAGCTGTTATGTGCACCACCTCACTCTGACCCCACCCCGTTAGGTCCCAGCCACCCCACCACCCACACCTCAAAACCACCACCAACACATACCTGATACATATTACCAAATGCCACATGCCCAAACCGATACATTTTAGCACCCACCCACCCAAAACATATACTAACCCCCACCACCCTGGACTGTATCTCACCCACTTGTTTGGCTAGCCATCGACCCGATAAAGCTACCACCCACCTTTTTGACCCGATAAAACTACCACCCACCACCCTGGACTGTATCACCCACTTGTTTGGCTAGCTCTCACATATGTTTATTTGGCTTCTTTCAGTTGGACCGATAACAGGACAGGCTAATTCCCTGCACGTGAGTCTGGCATTCCTGCTACTACCGCTTACCTCCCTTGTGGCATGTAATCTCTGGTGATTATCTCCCCTGGCGGCCCGTCGCGACGTACGTACAAGTTGTAAGGACGTTGAGAGGTCAACGTAGATAGGACAGTCGAATGAGAAGACGACCCACTTCCAAGTTGAAAATTCACTGTTGAATCATTCCAGAATCAATCGACACAATAATGCTTGTGTTTCGTTGTGTTAATGTGCAGATCTTGTGCTACGGTCGGTAATGACTCAGCTTGGTGATGATGAATGCCATTTTTAAAATGGACATGTTCGCAGGAGGGGAGATAAGCTTGCTCGTCCAAATTCAATCCTGGCTCGTAAATTTTGATTTCTAAATTGTCAACAAAGTAATTGTTCACATACCACGTAGGTATACACTTCAGCTGCTGCCGATTTCTCTCTTCTCTCTTATGCATTATTTTTCTCTCTTTCGTAATTTGCGAGTTGTCTCCCCTTCTACCGACATGTGACGTGTGTCATTTGCAATTGTATAACTGATATTGTTCATTATGACTGCGATTGGTGTTCGGATAGCTTTGTAATCATAATAATAATCGGATGAAATCCCTCTGGCCGTGTGTTTTGAACATATTATGCACATGTGTATGTGTGTGCGTGTTGTGTGACTGACAGAATTTTCTGAGTGTGCAGTGTGTCCGAGAGTGTCTCCAGTGTGTCCGAGTATTGATGATTTAATTAGTTCCGGCCTGATTGCGATCCAGCTGTCTCGTACCACTGGAATCTTCATGCATCGGTGTCAGATTGTCACGCTCGATGTCATATTGTCATGCTATGTTGGCCATTGTCGTGTTTTTAACGTATTCTGGATTGGAAGAGTGTGTGTGATTTGTGCCATACGTACCTAAGTATTAACTGTTGATGTGTGTGGCCGATTACTCTGTATTTGTAGCTACGTGAATATCGGCCCCAAAAAGGGAATCTTTGTCGATAGAAAGACGACATTTGAGAAGGATCTGAAATGAAAGTCGTCGGCGTATTTAACCAATCTGCTAATTGAGTCGAGGGCCATTCTGTAAATGTATACGGATGTATGTATACGGGCACATAGGGCGTGCCCTGGTTCTATGCTGTGTTGTGACTGTGTACCTTGACTCTATGTACCTTGGCTCTGGTCAACCAATTGAGAGATAATTCTGCTACCAATATGAGATTTACGTAAATTGTGTTAAGAATTTAGCAAAATTTATTTTGTTTTGATTTTTCTTTTAATTTCCGCTGTCAGTAATTGATAGAGTTTAAAAGCATTCTTTTGTTAGTGACGTGTATATTTTATATGAAGCAGCCGTGTTTTAAACTTTGTGCAATAATGTATATGGATGTAACTTCAATTGAGTGTGAATTGACTGGTTGATTGTCATTGATTGTCATTGATTGTCAATGGTTGTCTGTAAGCAGCAGAAGGTGACTATTTGACCTCCTAGTTTGTAGATCGATGTATTCATTGGTTAACCATCCTCCTCCTGGCGACAACAAAAAATTGCCCAACTAAGCGATAATGTCTGTACATTGGGGCCAGTAAGGTACTAGACCAATGCATTTTATTTTACGTTGTATATTGTCTGAAAAATGTTCATCAGCGGCTCAAAATTGTCAAATTCGCAACAACAAAAATAATACCATCATAACCATGAATGTTTTTCTTTTATTTATGATACCACTCGATGATGGTGCATCAATATTAATCGTACAAGATTTGTTTCTCTCTCACGAATTTAAGCAAATGTGAGATTGTTAACTATGTTGTATATTATTTGTGTTTGTTTTAATTGAAAGATCAGTGTGACCAGCACGTAGTGTTCATGGCAACTGTCACGTAGTGTTCATGGCAACTGTCATGTAGTGTTCCTAGAAAACTAATGTTTAGTGTATGCGCTGTCAGCGAGGACGGAATCACACGGCCGCCAAGATGACGACAACGGCGAGATCAGACGCTGTATGACGTTGTCAATGCCGTGTGCCGTCGTTCCTCGATAGTGGTAAATAAGTGGACATTCCAGTGGGTATGAAAGTCAAGCGTTGGACATATTTCTTCGGTTATTTAACTGCGTAGCAATACAATTGTAGACATTTTTATCTCGGGATGACCCAGACGTTTTTTTCTCGGCATTGATGCATATTTTTACGTTACGAATTTCCACTTAAGTGCTATCACGAAGAAAATACAAAAATCACTTGTTAATTGTGACTGTGACCCCATAGGGGCTGCCATGTTTGAATCCCCTCAGGTTCTCCTAGTCTCTTGCCATCGCTACCAGGAGTTTTTTCAGGAATGGCTGTTAACCCTCTCCATGCTGGAGGCAACTAGAGATACCCATCCCAGAGCAGCGTCTACGTGCGTAATCCGGCAGCGAGTGTTAACCCTTTCCCAGCTGTATTGGGTACAGGCACAGCTCTTTATGGCATCTCCGGTTGGCTCCAGCATGGAGAGGGTTAAACGGACGAGTCTGGAATTGGTGCTAACATCTCTGACATGATCACAGAGCTCCTTTTGGTCCAGGCGACCAATGAACTTTTCGGTCATTGGATTATTGTACTGTTCTACGTGTTCGTATGTCAAAGGTCATGCAACGTTCGGGTCACAGGGCAATGTTATTCCCCCACACCTAGCCTAACTTCCAGTCCGTGAACATAGGATCCAATGATCACTTCCGATTTAAAATCTACAGATTTCAACGGAGGTTAAAACTGACTGACAGGGAGATTATTTATTAAACTTGTTACGTCCGTCCTTCATAGTGGCATTTGATCAACATTCATAAATATATATTCTCGTTCCTTGAGGCATTAAACTTAATTGATTCAGATAAAAATAGAAATCCTTCGAGATAAGCGGATGGCAAGACTAGGAGGCAGGGGAGACAATCCTGTCAGCCTGTCTAGTATGTTTCGTTGCCGCGCACAAGGCAACTGTTTTAATATGTTTTCACAGTCGTAGTTGTAATTATTTTGTAAATAGCTACTTGTTTGTAGATCCATGTTTTTAACCAGTTCACATTGTGCAAGTAATGATGTATATCGCTATGACGATTTATAAATATGCGTATAAATGGCATATTGATTATAAACTTTTGTAGAACTGATAATTGCGTACAGAAATTATTGTAGGGTTGTGAAAATTGTAAATCTTTGGAAGAAAGTTTGTTGAAGTGTTTGGTAAATACTCAGTTTACGCAGATCGCGTCATCATCAGACAGTAGGTTGTGAAGTCTTACAATACACGACATGATCTCTTTCCTGGCCCACGGATCTATAGATCGCAGATCATTGAAGACGAGATATCAATTCATAGATATCTGAATAATTCTAGGTATCATGTTATAACTCTAATCCCTTGGTTAAGATTGACAACTAGCAGCATTTATCGTCTAACCAGTTTTACCGGTAGTTATGATAAATTTTATTACAAGTTTATAGATTTTCTTTACCTATGCTAAAAGAGTACGTGAAATCAAATTGATAAATATATATTCACATTAGAGTTTTTAATCAAACAATTTATATTTTTTAATTATGATATTTTTCGACAATCAAAGACCAGAGAAGTATGAACCTATCAGTGATAAATACACAAGTGTACAACCTTGCTATTCTGTGTGTTTTAAATTTGAATTGTGCACTCCGATTGGTCACTGCTGATGGGAGATAACTCTGTCATTTAGCTTCCATATTCAATACCCGAGTCTCGCTAGTTGCTCAAGGGACTTGCCACATTCAACCGACTACCCACAATCCCTTTAAGTCGCTATTGCGACGAGAGTTTTTGGGCAGCGGTTTAATATAACACGTGTGTTATGTTTGTACATTGTACTAGCTTTTAGACATCCTGATTTACCAAGACTATAACCATGTACATTTACCAACCTCGTTAGCCCGTCAATGTCCATTTGTCTCGTCTTGTCTCGTCTCGTCTCGTCACCACTATGCAACAAGTGCAATCTCTTCAGGTGTAAATTGGGGTCCAGTTCACCAGTTCACCGGGGCGCAGTCCCACCGGCCGATCACTCAGCTACGTGTCCTCACTTCCGATACGTGTATCGCAAGTTACGATTTTCGTAGCGCCGTGATCGATCAACGGACACGCGACCTGATTTCACCAGAACCATCTTAGTGTAGCCGTAGTCTACGTACTAGTATTTGAAATATACAGTAGTTCCGAATTCACTAGAACCATCCTAGTGTAAGAATAGTCTACATAGTTGAAATATACAGTAGTTCTGAACTTGTTAAGAATGTTGATTAAATTGAAAACAAAACCTCAGAAATCATTCAGAAAGAATTTATTTGTATTTCTAATTCACGAGTCTACAAATTCTTTGAATTTTTTTAGGACTTTCTGTCTTGAGATTTAAATTTTCCAAACAATAGGAACAAAATAAAACAATCTTTTTGGAGTGTTAGATAGTTTTTGAATTTTTGATAAAAAAGGAAATAAAACGAACAAAAACAACAAACTTTGTCAATGACTGCCATCGGTAATGGTTAGACATATTTGAAAGTGTAGTTAATTAGCAACTCTTGCTCATTCCATTTAACCTTCTCCCTGCTGAAGGCACCCAGAGATGCCCTAAAGGGCTGTAGCCTTGTCTAATCCAGCAGGGAGAGGGTTAATGGATTCTACGCCCTAACGCTACCTCCCACTTAACAAAGGTGACATTGGACCCCCCGTCTACAATGTATATAAACATTTGCCAACCTCTTTGTCGGTGTATTGCGTTTGGAGATTATATTGTGTAACATAGCTACAGTACTTAGTTTATTTCTAGCACAGTTCTGTTGCACTACTGGGTTCCGGATATTCCGTATTCCATAGATTTCCAGCATAATACCCCCCACCAAAGGGAGACCACTCATACCATTGTATCTCATTCGGAGCACATGCATCGATCATCAAATAATTATAACCTCATTGATTATTGCATAGTGCACGTTATTGACACCAAGATGTTGTTGTTTTCAGTGTCATTTTCTTTCATCGTTTCATGTCGCGTAGTTAACTTTCTGTGTTATTTCTTGACCTTGAATCCTGCAAATTCATGTCTATATATAACTTACTTAATATTCGAGCAATCAAAACTCTCATGATACATAGTAGTTCTCTCCAGTGACTATTTAGACTTTCTGTGACTCGTGCGTGTGGTGTGTATTTGTTGTATGTGACTGAGTAGCAGTGCACTAGGGTATCTCAACACTTGCCTTATGACAGCTTAGAATTAGGGATTTACAGAACTCGAGCGTGGGACTGCGGTTACGGTGTCAGGTTACCGAGATGTCGGGTTCGAATCTGTACGAGATGTCGGGTTCGAACCTGCACGAAGAAACGGTTTGGTTCCAGTAGACGGGGAGTCATGTTAGTTGCACTGGACCGGGATTAGTTATCTCCCTTGTGTAAATCTTCAGTTTTTAAGCGAGTGTAGGTATTGTACGTTGTTTAGAAATCCCGCGTGAATCCCGCGAGGCTTGTTCTGTCACGTGATTGTCTCTATGTAGTTTGTCATAATTCACTTGTAAGTTCAACATTTTCATGTTTGTGATTTTTTTTTCTCCATTTAGTAACGAGTTCTATAATAAAATTATCATTACCAACGATCTGTTTGGTTGATTATGCTTTCCCCACGTGCCGTGAATGAGGTTTTCTTCTCTAAATTGCGCAAGAATGCAGGAGCATGAAATAGAAACTGAGCATGAGCTGTTTGGAAATGAGACAACAAGAGAATTGTAAAATACAACAGTTGTGCATCGTCTACAACAAATGTGTCGTTTCCCAGCGAACACGTAATGTTATACAACGTTGTGTGAGTAACATTCACGTAATATTGCAATGACGTACGTTTTGTGTTTTCCGGGCAATGGTCAGCATGTCTACGGCTAGTGCTGATAGTTTAACCCTTTCGCTGCTGGAATAGTCGCTGTCGTTGCTCTATAGGGCATTTCTGGTTGACCACAGCAGGAGCAGGGTTAAACTAGTAGCAGTCTGGCTGATGTTCCTTTTCCTGTAAGTGATGGCGTCCATTGTCCGCCTTCCAAAACGGTGTCCATTGTCGGACTTCCAAGATGGAGTATCTCTGGATGTCGCAGACGACCTTGTACCGTAACACATTGGATGTAACTGAACACACATTGGACCGACTAAGCAACATCCTCAGATATGCACTCTGGCCTTTATCACAAAATGCACAATCATTTCACATATCTGCCCCACTATTATGGTGAAAATGACCGAGTGGCATTACAGAAATGGGCGAAGAAGTTTTGAAATATGTAAATTGTAATGAACTTTTATCTATAAATGTAAACACTTTCAGTTTCATATATTTAATTATTAATTCAAGTGAAATCTTGAAATGAAGTAAAATTCTAATAAAAAAATTGTAAAAAGTTTTAAATTCGAAGCAGCAGTAGAGGATTCTCATAATAGAAACCTAGCGTTCAGGCACGAGCTTATCTCATTCCGAGATATTGTGAAGTCTTTGTTATTGGTAAGTGTATCTAGCTAGCAGACTCGCTACCAGGGTGGAATAGTCTATCAATACAACGCATTACATTGGTGACAACATTCACATATGGCTCTAGATTATATCTGCATAGGTCATCGGTTACTAACCGGGTCAAATGTAATATTGCACACAAACATCTTCCCACAAACCGATTCTTCATGTCAGATGAATATATAAAAATATGCTGCTCTAGAACAACATCCTAACAAAGGACAACCAATGTAACAACAACGATAACAACAAAAAGTTAGCAAGAAACAACTAATCTACCAACAATTAACCTACCAAATGTCAACTAATGTAACAACAATAACAACAAAAAGTTAGCAAGAAGCAACTAATCTAACAACAATTAACCTACCAAATGTCAACTAATGTAACAACAACAACAATAACAACAAAAAGTTAGCAAGAAAGAACTAATCTAACAACAATTAACCTACCAAATGTCAACTAATGTAACAACAATAACAACAACAAGTTAGCAAGAAACAACTAATCTAACAACAATTAACCTACCAAATGTCAACTAATGTAACAACAACAAATAATGTAACAACAATAACAACAAAAAGTTAGCAACTAGCAACTAATCTAACAATAATTAAAGCGACTCGTACACCAAAATTAAGGTGATAGAGTTGGGCCGGTATTCATAAAAGGGCTTAAGTCTGTTTTTGCTATATATT
>JAUTBZ010152558.1:0-26202 GCA_032361785.1 Lepetodrilus galriftensis
AGAAAATCGATAACATCAAAACCTATCCTACTACAAGTACCTTATCGAGAATTGACTATATTTTTAGGAAATAGCAAAATTAAGTTTAAATGTCTAAAAATGAAAATGTTATTATAAAATAATTTAGGTGGTGCGTAATTTATTTCCAGGTGTATAGATACCCTATGATCATCTATTAGCTAGGACGGTCCGTTATATCAGATTTGGTAACACAACGCCAGGTTGACAAGAAACTGATTAATGAAGAAGCATGTACATCACACAAACAACTTTCTGCTCATAGACGTAGACTTTATTACCCCGGCTAATAGATATTAACCTTAGAGTAGTTTACTGTGCAGCTTTCCCAACACTATTACGTTTTTTCAGGACATTATGGCAAAGTGTCTAGGGATACTTGAGGACAAAGATTCAGGTAACTAGAATGTGGACATCACCATTCTTGTATCAAATGATCCAATCAGAAAGATAATGGTATGTATTTGAACATATTCTATTAATAACACAACATCAAATTACGGTCAGTTTAATATTTGGTGTATTTACAAGACTGAGATGCCTATTATTTTTCTTTCTATTTTGTAATATCCAATACAGTACAGGTATACTATTACAGGTGTACTATAACAGGTATACTATTATAGGTATACTATTATAGGTATACTATTACAGGTATACTATTACAGGTATACTATAACAAGTATACTATACTAGTGAACCGTGAGCGTGTAATATTCAATGCCTTGAGGATGTGTTGATCATGACGAGAGCTGTGTAGAACAAGCATATCAGTAGTGGGTTTTGGATGCACACTATGGTCACTTTAAATAATTTGCTGCATCATGGCAGAATATATAAATGCAATTGGCTAATTGCACCTCTCTGTACAGCCATCACCAAACAGCCATTATTTTAATTGTACTATATTATGCATGTATTTATCCATTCATTTTATAAAGTGCTTCATTCTGCATCAGTGTTCAGCTTCTGTGTGTATATGTTTTCATTCAATCTTCTAGAAATAGCATAGCGCCAGCAGTATTTCAATAGGATGAGTGGAAAATTATTGAAATCATGAAAATAATTTTGTAAACTAAATAATATTAATTACATTATGCAGTGTATAAAACTCTAGCAATTTCACTGCCAGACATGAGGACTGGTAAGTAAACAGAAAACACAAAATATGCACGTGCAAGGCTATAACTTCATCAGTCCTCACTGAAAATAACCTGTCGCAGGCATGCGGACAGGCTCTCAACCACTGTATTATGTACTTTAATTTTGTTGGTATCATTCTAGTATGTTGTGCAGATTGCTCTATTTGTATTGTGCATGTCTGTGTCCTTAACCTTTACTTATTTACAGACCTATATTTTGAGGTATTCATTTATTTTGGGCTTGTCATTGTTGAGTCATTTTCCCAGTATGAAATGACTACCTCGTGTACATGGACGGTGTGTTACATGGCAATCAGTTCTCAGTGTAAATGTTTCTACCAGTCAACATAAATATGGGGTCCATCTATTCAAGATACTATCACATTATATACATCCAAAGAACATTACCATATTTAACACTAAAGGCAAAATATAAATTTGCTATTGCATGGAAAAGAATATATATTTTGGACATTGAAGATATTTATGTGGAGCTTAAGGATTTAATCTGAGAATTGTTCCTATTTGTGAAAACAGAAAGTATTGATTCCACATGAGCGGAGAGTTAAATTCACCAATTGCATATGGAATCTGTATAGATTCTGTCGCGGCTCTACCCAGATGAAGTTAATTTGGCCAAACTGCAAGTGTCACTTTTTCTGAACGGCAGTGTTGAGGAAAAAGCTCGAAGGCCTATTATGTTTACATATGGGAGATTAGATGGCCTTGGGAAATCGACTTTCCTTATTTTATTAACATTCTTTATAAAATGATTCTTCAATAACTGTTTCGTTATTTGAAATTTATTTTCATATTTATTTTCATATTTATTTCAGTAAAATGTTCAATTAGTTATTAACATATGTCAACTAATATGAAAGTTATAATACTATAAGTACTGATATTAAAAATGTAAAAATTGAAATTCTATCTGATACTCCCAACACCCGACACTCAACACATTTGACACACCTAAAATACTTCATGTCCCCAACACATGCAACATATCACATACCTCATATACCACATGGACTCATTGGTATGTTGTATACGGTAAACATAACAAATTGACCATATTTGAAACAGCCCAGTATGTCATAGCTAATGTCTGCCAATCTTTAAGGAAACCAATGAATCTGATCATATTAACCAAGTCAAACAATGTCCTCCTCTTAATGCAAGACCCTACTGCTTCCTTTGTTTACAGGAATAATTGATTCTGAAGTGAGGCTACCTAATGTGATTATTCCCTTCTTTGCTGTAATGTCTTCGGACTGCTTCCTCCTGTGACCATGCTCTACCTACCGCACAACAACACCCATCAAACAGACAGCCGGCTCTTCTCTGAAGGCGGCTTCAAAACAAATTGTCCTCTCCATGCCCGATAGATTGCCAAGGTATTTACTGGTTGTGATGACAAAGTGGAAGCGACATTTCCATTGGAATTGCTCTGGCCAAAGCAAACTGACCCAGTGTATCAGGTTAGTGTAAGTCTTCCAGCAGTTAAGAGGATCTTCCGTGGCTCGGGGTCATCCTCACTATGATGGTCCAGGGGTGAAACAATTGCAATAGAAAACTGCAGTCGCGTGCCCCTGCATAAAGTCTTAGATGCAGATGGTGGTGCTTAGATTTGGTGATGACCTTTGTTTAAGCAAGCTACACAGATTGCTATGAGGCATGAAATTTAACAAGGCTGTTGACAATGTTACATTGCAGCTTCTTTGCATTAACCCTTGACTCTGATCTGCTTTCATCCTGACTTTAATATGCATGGAAATTGCATGTGCTTTATGAGGATGTGTATTGTCATGCTGTCCTGTTGTTTGGGGAGATCCTGTTCTATTCTAGTTTGACCAGAAAAAAACCAATATGAAGTGCATGTCCTTTCAGTTTTCCAGTTTGTCATTGCAGACAGGGGCGTAGCTACTATTAGGCCAAAAGGTCCATGCCTGCAGCCAACAAACTCAGGACAGTACCATTCCTTTGGTCTCCCCTAGTATGATAGTAGCGTGTGGATCTGTACTTCATTTAATTCCTGGCTATATGCCCCTGGCAGAGAAAGTAAACATGTCTTGTGTACTTCTTGTTTTTACTTCTTCTTATGTACAACTGCATGCTTCTTTCCTTTAGTGTGTTGTATAATGGCATTAATGCATGCCTGTGAATAAATTGCATATCATTTTGACATTGGCTTCCACGTCAACTGACAAATAACCTTTCCAAACTGCTTTAGTTTATGCCTCTCAACTTGGGATACAATATCATTGATAATATACTATTCTGAAATATAAATCAAAGATCATAATCTATTAGGTTGCAATTGTTTACAGTATGTGTTTAGATCATGTGTGAGCCTACATGGAATACAACAGTGCCACAGTGTAAAACATGAACTCAAGAAACAGGAATTCTATTTTCCGGTGTGTAAAAGTTCAATCCTTGAGTCCAAGAAAAACTGGCTTGTTTGAGGAATCAGCTGACTTGATACTCGTGCTAGAGAATACACTTGATGCCAATTATGAAAAGATCCCCAAGGAAATAAACTTCTTGTAGACTCTTCTTTAGACCCTGCATTTCTTTCATTACCTATTTGAAATTGCCTCGTGATTGAATGAATAAAAAACCCGTAGATTCTATTGGTTGTAAAATTAGATTATGGTCGAGATGTGACAACATTAGTTTTGTACTTTTGATAATTCACAAGAAAGGTTTCTGTTACTTCTAAATTGAGATGAAACATATTGTTTGGTGATAGTATCACTTGGCACTTTGCAGACTACTTACATGATGTACACAGAATAATACTTAGATGAGATATGTCAGACATAAGGCATTGTATGCTCTGTGTTGTCACATGTCAATGTTTGTACTATGTCATCATCTAGCATGACATGTACATATGATGAATTAAGTAGAACCAAGTACAATGCTCATTTATTGATTTGTATTTAAGTGTCTGACCACATTACATAATTATATTCTTACCACATCAGACCTTAGGACTACAATTTAGTCCTGATATACATAGAATTTTCAGAGAAAATATATCTAGAAACTGCTTCTATAATGCGAAAAACTGCCATTATGTAATACACTGTCTTCAAAGGAATAATCTTCACATCAGAGAAGAAAGCCTCCTAGGTCTGATTTCTCCAGAGGAAAGTCTCGTCTAGGATAAGCAAGCGTCTATGCTTGCTGTATGCAATGGGTTCAGGACGGTTGTGGCTTGCAGAGGTAGCTTCGATCAGGCAGTTTATATGTATGTGTTGTATCGATTTCGTAACATTGTAATACCTACTTCTGTACATGGAATAATATTATGGTCAGATGTGCCAGACTTGATTCCTCTGTCAAATAGAGGGAATACCATGCATCAGGGGTGTTGGTTGTATTGCCCATTTAAGAAGGTCATGAAATGTTCACAGAATACCCGAAGATTTTACCCTACACAGTCAAAGATTTGAAAGAAGTATCATCCTAATATAAGGCAATGTTCAAGTATAATAGTAATTGCCCTTATTGTTAAAATTGCTGTAAAATATTATAGTATATTATTTTCAAAGGTATTATTATTATCCATGGCATTAGCTTTTAAGTTCCACCAATTAATTCTTTTTTGTTATGCTCCAGCTCATTGTAAAGCTCCAGTATTGTTTTATGTTGTACATATTTTACATATACTTGTCTTGTCTGTCCGTTTTTAGTACTGTTTTTATATGTTATCAACCCAGTCTTTTAGTATCTCTCTAATGTATAGCAAATTCCCCCAGAGGGTAGTAAACTCTTATCTTATCTTATCCTGTCTTATCTTACATGAAGACTTTGAACCTAACAAATGGACCAATTCCATAGACAGCGCCATTCTTTATTCACGGCAACATCAGCTGCTACGCACGGTTTCAATTCATTTGGGTCAGTGTCTAAAATAAGAGAAGAACTTCAAATACATGAGAATGTCTGTTCAAAGACATTGATGTCACTGTAGTGTTTTTGAAAGTAAAATATCACTTCTTATCTATTGATCTTTCATTTCCGTCACATTGATATTACAGTTGTAGTGATTTATTTTTAAGATTCAGCATGCAACATAATTATTTTGGGAAAACTATTATTATCTCTATAAAGAGAATCTAAAATGTACAGATTTAGAGCTTGTATCAATGAAATATATATTTAGTAATTTATTATTTGCAAATGTCAAAGGTAATCTCTTGTTAATAAAAAATTGAAAAGTTGTAAATATTTAAAGTTTTCGATATCCAGAAACAAGGTCTATTTTTGTATTGAATCTTAGAGACTTCTTTTATGAATAAACTACAAGATAGATATGAAGTGCAGTTAAAGGTAAATGTATGAAATTCCAAGAAACATTATCTTGATAAATTCGTGTTGATAAAAGAGTAACTTTCCTGAGATTGTTGTTGATTCAAAGTGGACTAACACTGGTGGCACATGGTCCCAAGTATTGCAAAGCTGACCATTCAGGTTAAAGTGAAGCACATTCGAGCTCGGCTGGTGCGTAGATGGGTGACCAAGAACCTAAGAGTATCTAGGATTTGTTCCTGTCCAACAATGAATCACAAGCTGAAAAGATTGTGGCTTAGTTCACCCAGTAGAGAATGGGTACCCAGAAGGATGAGATGGACATGTGAATGATAACCTTGTAGTGCCTTGAACTGGATACTCTCCAGAGAGTTGAGAAGGAATTGAGTGCATATAGATCTGTTGACCAGGGTAATAATGTAGTGTCATGAACTTTCAAGCATGGATTTGGTGCAATATAAATGTTTCCATTATTATTATTATTACTACTACCACTACTGAATAACTAGCTCTCTGTGACAATGTCTACTAATTTTGCTTTTTAATAATTATTTACATACAACATGTTCATGATATGAGACAGTATAAATCTAAATGTATTAAAGTTTCTAAATAAAAATGTTAACACTGCAAGGTATCATGCCTAGAGTTCTACAAGAGATCTATATGTATTCCAGTTTTGTATCACAGAAAATGTATGTTGAATCTAGTTGTCTCAATATACAGAACTACGATCAATACTTTTAGAGGAAACAGCTGGAAGTATTTCATGTCCATAGTGTACACTTAGACGACGTCCTTTCCTCTGGTTGGTCTGTGTACAAAGCTGGCATGAGTACCTTGAATGGACATTGAGAGTGAATGACTTTTCAAGGACCTCACAATGTATTTGGGAGCAAAACCTGCAACAACCAAGTATGTCTTATGGTAGGACCTCTTACCATTTCTGGTGGGAATCTAAAAAAAAAAAATTTATGATATGGTTGTCAATAATCAGTGGACAATGTACTTTATTTGGCCCATACACCAAGCTGTAACGAATGCTTAGAGAAGCAGTGTCACTGAATGCATGGTAACCTTAGTTTTATCACAGGCATGGTTGACAATATTGTGCATATTGTATCAGTTATCAGTGACAGTGAGTCCCAATACCTTAGTTTGTCAGTACCAGCTGGTGTTTGCAGCTTCACTACAACATCCAGTAGTATGGAATCCGTTGTAGGCTTCTCCTTCTGTAAACTGACAGGTCATGATTGTAAGTCAAAGAACCTTGAAAACTCTGAAGCATAATATCAAACAAATACAAGGGAATCAGACAAGTTGTGGGCCAGGTAATCTTTGCCTCCACCACCCAATAACTTGACAAACTGTGAAGAACTGCTGTTTCCAAAACATTAATACATTCGGATCTCCTCAATCTTAAAGAGCTTCCAACAACCCTGCAATAGCAGGATCAGCATGTTTGTGGATAGGGAAGGAGGGCAATGTACCAATGTACTATTGTTCTTATACCACATAATGTTCAAGACAAACGTTTGGAACATTAGGTGCAATAGGAGGATCATCATGCTCGTGGATATGGAAGGACGGCAAGATGCCAATGTTCTATTGTTCTTATACCATCTTATATTCAAGACAAATGTCTGTAGCATTAGGTGCAAACGTCTAGAACATGAAGGAGGGCAAGATACCAATGTTGTATTGTTCTTATATACCATCTTATGTTCAAGACAAACATCTGTAACATTATTAGGTGCAAACATCTAGAACATGAATCATGGCAAGATACCATTGTTCTATTGTTCTTATGCTACCTATTGTTCCAGACATTTGTCTTGAACGCTTCCACTTGACCAAGGCTTGTCATCACAAGTGCCTTGTGTGCATCATCAGACAGCAATCAGGCATGAAGTGAGTCCCTAGATTGAGATACTGAAGAATCAATGGCGTGTAGGTTGCAGTACAGGAAGTCCTCAGAGGGCGTGGAGATTAGCAAGGGCAACACTCCAGCCAGAAAAGGTGACAGACATTATCCATTAATTCTGAATTAGATGATGGTAAATATCGCATACATCAGAGGGATGCTGGCATGGGGGCAGATCCATGAATATTGTTTGGAAGAAAGAATTTAATTAGTGTGTTTTCTTACAAAAAGGCATTTTTCAAATACGGTAGGTATGATTAGTGCATGTCAATGTATCCCCTAATGTATATTACTGTAAATTTAAGGTATATGAAGGATACAATTTAAGGTATATGAAGGATACACTTTAAGTTATATGAAGGATACAATTTAAGGTATATGAAGGATACAATTTAAGGTATATGAAGGATACAATTTAAGGTATATGAAGGATACAATTTTCCATTCAATAATTCTGAATTTATTTAATTTTAATTCCAAACTGAGGAAGATATTTTATATTATAATAATATTATCAAATCCTAGTTTAGCAAATGCACTTGGCAAACCATAATATAGTTAATCTTAAAGCAATCATCATTTCTAGTTTAATTACACATTTTCTAATCACCGAAAAAAGTATTTGGCTGAAAGCACAAAGCATTGTCATTGAAACTTCAATATTCTAAATCGAGTTATGTGTACACATGAGTTATTGGACAATTACAATCAATACTCGTGCAGTAGTGGGATTTCCTAGTATGCTTTGTTGTATTCGTTGCTTTAACTGATAGATTATTGATTATGTAAAAATGTTTTGTATTTTTTTAAAGAATTGCAATGAACCTTCTTAATGTCATAGTCAACTGGAGTTCACTCCCTTGATGCTTCCATTGATGATGGGAGAGAAGTGAACTTGATGAGCTAATCGTCTATTTTATTCCGTTACGGTTTTTAAAGACACAGATCCTTGACACGGATAACAATAAGAATGTGTCAGTTCACTGAGTATTGTAATGCTCATTGAAATGAGTAATTTCAATGAGGGATTTTTTGTTTACTCACATTTGTAAATCAATTTTCTAAATTGAAAAGCCATTTTTGTTTTGGCAAACAATGAGTTTTGTTGATTCTAGGCAACCTATTTCTAAATTTGATGGAAAATATATGGACATTTTGTCTGGATTATATTATGTTGTAGGAATTAACATTAATAATACATTGAGAACATAGTTCTTGTATCATGTTTAAAATATCATTAAAATGAATCCTAGAAGCTCCACAAATGTTGATGCAGGACAAATTGAAACCAGTGCATTAGCAATGTCAAGTTGACTAGATTTAACAGACTTGAAATTTGAACAGGGCATAGATAATCTGGTTTACGTTTTTGTAATAAGAAGCCATACAAAAGGGATTTATTTCCATCTAGGAATACTCAGACAATGAACATATCCAGACGTCTACTGTGGACAGTTATACGATATGTGGTTGTCTGAAATTGACTCACTGAGTGAGCTGAACCACACTCTGAATGATTGATGACGCGGTGACATTGTAGAACATTGATAAACAGTACTTTACTCTTGTAAATACATTTAGTTTACACTATACTTTTAACATGTTTAGCATTCGACAAGTAAATAATGTTAATTCTGACTATGCAATTAGAAAACTTTCTGAAGTACGATTTCATGCTCAACTCATAGTTTTGTTCACAAATCCAAATATAAAATTTGAGTTTAAGCATGAAATCATATTAAAAATGTGTTCTAATCTTAGAGCCTGATCTAGTCACAGCATAAATAAATCCAATATCTAAGTACTAGTAACATTACTGCATAACCTCCAACAATAGAACACACCAAACATGCATTTATGAAATCTACTCCATATTTGTCCATTGGTGCTGTTCAGATAATATTAACCATGACCATGCTGAATTAAGCACTATACTGATATAAGGCATTTCATGTTGCCTTCAACAGGGAGAGGGTTAATCATGTATATAATATCCTCTTCTGTCCTTCACCGATAGCAAATATGCGACATTGGCTGATTTATAAACTACTTGCAGACAACTGATATTCCAAGGTGATATCTACAGCAAGATTTGCCTGAAGCACTGATTACTATTTGTACTGTTACAGCAGTCCGTGGATAATGTGACATCAATTATGTATATATTTACCAAATTCAATTGATATTATTGGTTAGCAGTTGGGGAAAAATATGAAAGTCCGATATTTTTATTTCATGGTTTTTTTTAAGTACGTGAGTATTTGCATTTTCAATCGGAAAAAATAAATGTGATGAAACTTTTTTTAATAACTAATGACAGTTATACAGATATAACTGTATTTTTTCTGCATTTGGAAAGAATACGGTGAGTGCAATTTTTTGCAGTTTGGTTAACTTCAACATTCCTCACAATTACACACTTCTTGCTTAATCATGGCTGGTGGGAATTATTTCCGGTGGGTTTTTCAGTTATCACAAGCCTAAGGCCAAATTGTGCAAGCCCAGCTGGAGGTTTTTCAAAATATATATCTGCCCTGCAGCTGTAGTGAAGCTGTTGTTAACCTGCATCATGACATGTCGTCTGTCATTGACATATTTATCAACCCGTCGTTTACTAAGATTCCGCCATTTCATTAGATTTTTGCCAGAAATTGATTCTTACATTATGACAGTTTTTCTGGTACGGCCTGAGACGACTCAGTTTATGAGTAATGAGAGTGGCTTCCGTCTCCTTAATCCACCTTTATTATGACCAATGTTCCGTATAAAACAACTTGTATTTATAAGCTACGTACCTTGTAAACTATCTGGAGAAGCATGAATCAGAAGCTCTCCTCTTCATGACTTAATAATAAGCATGTTTCTTTAAGGCATCTCTGGTTGCCGCCAGGGAGAAGGTTAATATATGTAGATGATATTCACATTGTAGGTATTGAACTGTTTACTGTCTGTTCTACAAATAACTGGATTTCTTATTACCATTCCAGTAGTATGATCAGAATAATTCATTCTCATTCAATTGCATGTAATTTTGTATGCGTGTGTGTGTGTTTGTGTTTGTGTGTGTGTGTGTGTGTGTGTGTGTGTGTGTGTGTGTGTGTGTGTGTGTGTGTGTGTGTGTGTGTGTGTGTGTGTATTTTTTAAGGTGAATTGTACAGATACATGCATTATAGTTCCTAATAAATTCTATGAAGATAAGATTTGACGATATTGTTAATATAAATGGAAGAAAGTGTTATTGGAATATAGTTCTTTCTTACTGTTTTAAAAATATTGATAAAAGACTTTTTTTTTCTTCTTTTAATTTTTTTAATTTGGATTTAGAACTACTTCAAGATTGTTTCACTTATATCTAGTTACTTATATCATGGCTTGTCTGTTTTTATGGCAGGAGAAAGCCCACAACATCCATAGCGCTGGATGTTGCAGTAAACCTGCTAACACCGGCTGGTACTGGTAAGTTAAAAATGCAGTACATTATTATATTCACCAACAATAAGATTAATTAAGCCTGAAGAAATTACCATACCAATTCATTCACCATTCACTCCATACATTGATATCTTTTATTACAGTTTTTCTCTTCCATGGCGAGACCGACTCCAAACTTGTGAAGAATGGATTAGAAAAACCTTAAGGAATCTCCATCCATCTATAAACATCACAAAAATCTGCCTCAGCTGGGCCTCACCAGAGCAGATCAAGTAGAAAATTAGATGATGGAAAATTCATAAATCAGTGACGTGCTTGGTGTGTCTAATTGTTAAGTAGCGGTACTTTACAGTGTTTGAGCGGCCGCCGTACTAGTCCGCTCGCACGGCGTCAGTGACTAGCGTTGATCCATGGTCTGATCAATACTACCTGACTATTAAGACTTAAAGAGTGTAAATATCGCTACATGGGCACAACCAAGCATGGCTCAAGTGCCAAATTGTCCGTGATTGCCAACTAATTCATTCACGAGTCTATGCCAAGAATAGACATGGGGAAAAACTTGTTTCAGTTGTTGGTGTTGCTGGCAAACTTGAAATGGTTAAAGTTGTCTGTGGAAAGAAGCGAATGAACTGTTTCTGAGATAACAGATGATTGGCAATATGATCTGATAGCTGTCAAATGTCCATACAAAACTTCAAGTGTGAAGTGTTCTCAAGATTGTCTGTTAAGATAATAGTCATAGATGAGTTTTTAAAATGTTAAACCTCTATAATATAAATTTGTTTTTCTTTCACCAGGTGAAACTATTGATAGACAATTAGTGCATTATTTCTTGAGACCTATTCGATTAAAAAACCTATCTTGATGACAACATATTATACATAAAACTGTTATATCTAATAATGATCTACAGTATTTATAGATATAACATTTGTATTGGACTACTAGTAATCAATGACGTGGTAAAACTTTTTCAGTACAATGTCTTAATGTCACATAACGTTGCTGTCTATAATACTCTTCATAACTCATTCTGAAAATAGAGGATTGGTAATATTAACAAAAATAGAATTTAAATGTCTTTTTCTTTCACAATATTAGCAAAAACTTTTGAAAGTCAAAGGTGAATTTCAACTTAAAAGTTCACAGTAAACCTTTGCTAACACATACTTGGAATGTTTCCACTTTTGCTGTTTATCAAGCTATGAAAATTCACAGTTACATTTCCAGTCTGAAATTATCATATTGGAAATCTTTATAATTATATTAGTAATTTATTTCTCCTCCGGATTAAATAGTTTCCTCTTGTGGACATGGTAGAGTAAGCTGGACTTACTCCAAAACATTAAATGCTGTTGGCTTCCCTCGAGGTCAGCTGAGAACTAACGACAGGCATTAGATGGTGTATTGATAGGCTTATGTATCGTTATCAGTATATTGGTGATCAATCTCGAGGAGATTATTTCCTGACATATCAGTTGTCGCGGGACGGCTACAGGAGATTGCAGAGTCTGGGAGGAGGGAAAGTCACAGTCAAGTATCTTAACATGCTTTGTGGTGCTATTAATTTGACTAACTGTTGACCCTATTATATACCATTATGCATTTGTGTAGGTATAGTTGTTTTGTTTGTTTGTTTGTTGTTTATGGTGGTGGTAGTAGTAGTAGTAGTAGTAGTAGTAGTCATAATAAGTAATTTATGCCTAGGATCTAGACTAGCTACTCAATGCCAATGGTGCTGAACAAACATATTATTTAAGTTAAGATATGTTTTCATTTGATTGTTGTAGTGATGATATATAAAGTCCAACCGTAACAGATGTAATCAAATGTTCACTTAATTATCACTCCTACTCATACTAATACTATCCTATGCCTGGCAAAGGTCAGCTAGGTTACACCAAATGTATCGATATCAAATAATCATTTCTATGTTAACCTAACCAACAACATGACTCTATGACCCTGAGAGTGTCGTATAGACCGAAAACATAATTACTTTACAGGGCAACTGAAAGCTCAATCATTTTCAACAGTAGTATTTTGAGGTAAGCTGGTGCACACATCAACAAGGACCATGCACAAACAACATTGGAATTACAGGATAGATTTTACAGTAGCAGGATTGGATACGAGGGTTGGTGCATGTATGTGCAATGTGTGGAATTTCAGTCTGTCATGTTATGTCGTTTGCCATTAAACCAAAATTTGTCAAATAAAGAAAAACAATACATCTCTTGAAGTTCATTGCTATCAAACACAGAAACCAGTATTACTTTAAAAGATCCTTGCGATCACACAAAGAAACCAGGCCCCGAGATTACGACACTTTTCTGAGTACGTTTTTGTGCTCAACTCACATTTTATGAACAAAATTCTGAGTTGAGTATGAAATCGTACTCAGAAAAGTTTCGTAAGCTCGGGGCCAGTTCCTCTTTCAAAGCTAATAATAATACTAGGGGTGCCACGATTCGCCTATCTCGCGATACGATACGTATCACGATACCAGGCACACGATACCATACGTGTCACGATTCATTTTTAAAGATCTTTGGGAAGATTTTCAGCAATCATGTTATATGAAGGTCATTATTTCTTCAAATATCCAGTACAAATAATTCAGTCATGAAAAGAACATTTGCAAATAATATGTTCTGTTAACAAAACACTTAAAATCCTTGTGAAAATTCCTGAAATCTAACTTTAAACTCAATAAGAGCGGAAACATGTATTTAAAAATCGATTCACATTAAAATTATGAATCGATTCACAAAGACAGAATCGCGTATCACGATACAAGAGGTAAAATCGCGGTGAATCGTGGCACCCCTAAATAATACCATCATATAGTGAAAGCACCAGCTTTCTGATATTAATTGGCATCACATACAGACACGTGTATCTCTTCTGAAGTTCACCACAATCATACATACATGCAGCAACCAATACCTCTTCTGAAGCTAATATTACCATCACACATTTAAACAACATCAAACCTGCACACTTTCTACAGTTAATTGTCATCACACCTAGATGATCAAACATAGAAAATACAGCTCACTGGGTGATATATTAGTGAAAACACTCAAACCTGCACGTTTTCTACAGTTAATTGCCATCACACCTAGATGGTTAAACTGGGTGATATATTAGTGAAAACACACTAAAACCTGTACTCCCTGATCCGTCGTAGTTTTGTCACAGCACACAATTTACCTTCAGAAGGTTCCTGCTATTATTATACTTTATGACATATATTTCACAATCGTATAACAACATTGTTTTCCTAATTCCACTTGGTTGCTTTTTTTTCAATGCCCACCAAAAGACCCCTTCATCCAGGCCCGCATTACATCCATTTTAAGTTGAATAATCTGTTCAATGACCGCACAATACATGTTGAAATCAATAATTGAAGAAATTGATAGTTTAATGGTGTCAATGATTCCATTATAATGTGAAATATTGATATTAGGCAAGGCATTTAGTGCACTTATAGTGTATTAAGGCTTTAAATAATGGTGATACTTCAACTAAAAACATTATATTACCATTAATGAAACGTGCACACTCATTGGAAGCAATAAATCATCACAATACATTTCAATGAAGCAAACATTTGCCGTTTGATTCAGCAGCAGAACATTGATGAGTAGTAAATTAGTTGTGCAACTGAGCTGTTGATGGCTAATTGTGTCATCAGGTGGAAAAACATTTGGATTATTTCTCCTAAAAAAACACAGCTTTGATCTGTAAGGGAGAAAACATGTTATGCTTGTTGTATTTGAGCCTAATTGCCATTTTATTTATTCCATTTTCAATTGTGTCAATGCTAGATAATGATTGCACAAAGATTATTCCATTGTGTTTGTGCTATTGTAGTTTCAGTTGGAATACTCCCCCATGCATGTAATTAATTAGGATGTACAATTTACCTGTATTTATATAACAAATACATGTAGTAGCAAAACTCTCATCTCTATACTGCCATGGAATGCTAATGTATTTGTCTCATCTCATCCATAGTGTTACATTACATTGATAGTTGAATAAATTGATAAACAAACTATATTCAAACTAGTTCCCAATGGCAGTCTGTAAGGCTTTTCATGTTTGGTAGATGTCTATGGCATTGTCCATACCGGTAGTTTATGAGACTTTTTCAACTTCATTTAGTTTCCCAGTATACATGTAAGGGCACTGTGGTTCACACACAAGCACACTAAAGCTTCCAATTGACTTGGCATCCCGTTTGGGAGATTGTTTTTCCATTGATAGGAGTGTCAGATACACGGGGTGCATCACATAATTATTTTGATTGGTTTAGAAGCCAGCATGGCCACGGTCCATTATACACTATTGGCACAACGGCTTACTTTGACTCTGCTATGAATCTCCTTGCCTGCTGTTATCTCTAATTACATTAGTGCTATGTCTGCACATCCTCATGCATATTCAAACTCTGCCCTTCTATCTATCACCGGAGTTCTCTCTGTGATTGTGTCCCTGCGTTACTGACCTGCATGTTGGTTTAAACACAGGGACCAAAGAACAGGGAAGTCAAGCGTCTCAAAGTCATATTTGTCTTAATCACGCTCAGATTGGAACTGTGCCTACTTCAATCAAGCTTCCTCTTCAACTGAGCCGCCTTCAGCCGTCGGAACAGAAAGGTCAACGTAATTTCTGCAGAGAAGAACTGCTTTTGAAATATGTATAATTCATCAAAGAAAAATTAAAGCAGAATATTTTACACTTATTAGAAATGTTCACGAGTCTGTTTCAGAGAGTTGTGTTGTAATGTATCCTGCCTGATCTGATGGCTACTCGATGTCCGTGTGTGTATTACATGTGTAACAGCTCAAGCCTAGACCCTCCACGGGACTCCCAGGAACCGGTCAGTTGGTGACTCTGGCTTGGTGGAACCTCATGGTCATATTTGCCTTGTCCCTCGGTGCATTATTCAGGACATGACC
Organism: Lepetodrilus galriftensis; assembly: GCA_032361785.1. Classification (NCBI taxonomy): domain Eukaryota; kingdom Metazoa; phylum Mollusca; class Gastropoda; order Lepetellida; family Lepetodrilidae; genus Lepetodrilus; species Lepetodrilus galriftensis. Next base: position 15,816 of record JAUTBZ010152558.1, read on the forward strand.
CATGTAGCGATGATGTCCGCCTACACAGAACCGGTTCCCTGTTTCACGGTAATTGACCTGTTCCCATCTCCCACCAGCCTACCTTGTCTGTCCGATTGCCTGAACCGTGTCTGGGACTATAACGTGTGGCAGAGTGTAGTCACAGCCAACTGTATTAATTAATACTGCAGTTCCCAAGGCATACAGCGCCAGTTCCCACCAGCGCCAACGGACAAGTGGATCCAGAAGGGCAACAGGCTTCCATTAGTCACATGGAGTAGAGCCTCCAATGAATAGGCAATCACATCATCAAATTTCTCAAATGAACACGTGCCCAGTTGTTCGCGAAGAAGCAACATTATAAGATTATTGAATATGGAACAGATATTTTATCCCGGCACGGAAGATTGTAGAGTATTCGAGATCAGTGCCTGTTCAATTTCTAATCATTCTCGAGTCGTGATTGTATGCTCTTACTTAGTTATCTCCGCTCTCAAAGCTGACTGGATTTGCAACTCAACATCCTCGAGAAGCATGTTAATGAAATTTATAAATATTATTTTCTTTATTGCATTGAAATACTCTTTCTTCAGGGAAGATGGGAATGCTAAAGTTTCTGACAGTAATCTGTTTGCTGTAACTGTATTGTCACTGAATTTGCAACCTGTGCCAGGACAATTTCATAGAGAACATTGATTTACTGTCCTTGTTATTAATAATGATTGAATTAACCATTTATTTGTTTGAAACTTGTAAACATCAACCCTAGCCTATCAGTATTCCCAGTTTAATTAAAATTAATTTTACCGTGTAAATTATTGATTCTTTATTAGGGTGCCATTCCACAGAACTATTGTGGCACTATAAGCTAGTCATAACTCCTATAGGTTAACGTAGAGTTAGAACTCTTGTTAGAACTCTTGTCGTGCTACAATTGTTCTGTAGAATTGGGAAAAGGGGGGGAGGGGGGGAGAGGGAATGTATGACATATGTTGGCTAACATTTGTTTCTAGTATATACTTTAGTATTGTTTCTCAAAGCTCTCTTAGCCGCTAAGGGACCATAGCACTCTCTTAGCAATGTATTAGCTATCAGCAAAGTGAGTGCTATGGTCCCTTCATGAAGCTCTCTTATCCACAAAGAGATCATAGCACTCACTTTACTGATAGCTAATACACTGCAAAAAGAGCACAATCGTCTGTTGGTGGATAAGAGAGCTTTGTGAAAGGATACCTTGTAATTTATGCTTCCAATGCATTTATGATATTGTTTTCTATCACCGTATTTCAGTGCACTCGCATCAATATGATTATCTTAAAATGAGAACCAATGATGGATTCTGGTGACTTATACACATGACAGATGACTATTGTAGATGAACCTAGTGGTATAATTTCTCTATTTTCATACAGACATTGCGTCCCACTATTGCACACATGGAATACATACTTAAGGGCAGGATTTAGTACAGTAGTCTGACATCCTAGCCCTCGTATTATCACATCCTCCCTCCAGAGCCAGAATTAAGTCCATCGTATTTATATAATTGTCGTAAACCCCCTAATAGGACCCTTTGGTGAAGTAAACCTTTTTATTATTGTAGTATATTAACATAGCGAAAAGTAATGATCTTCCAAAGCCAAAAATAACCGGGAATAAAATTTGCATGATTTGAATCTGTTCGTTTATGTTTACACAAGTTTTTTCAACAATATCACCACTGTACAAGAATGACGTTAAGAACTCTACATTGATTTTCTGGTCGTGTAGAGTTTTGCAGTGAAAGCGAGTCACATCATGAGGTGCAATAAAATAGAATGCGCTAAAGCTGTTTCAGTAATCCTTGAAATTACTGCAGCAACATTTGCCAACACTGTCAGCGCATTTCTAGCAGAAAGACACGAGGACTTTACCCTCTAACTGTCCCCGCGGTGATTTGTAGCAACCCAAACTGAGCAACGCTGATAGGGAAAATATGTTAATTTCTTAACTGAATACTTCATTTCAGTAAGAGCATTCAGGTCTCCCCCATTCCTTATCACTTCGTCATGTTCAGATTTTAATTTTAAATCCTTGAAAACTGATTCTGGACCAAGTGGCGTCTTGAAATGCTATCACTTTTAGCGTGTTTAGAACGGCTATTTGTTTTTTCTCCCGCTATCTGACTGCAGGTTTTATACATGGCAGTTATGTGACTTCACTAAATCAGTTGAATTACTCTAAATGTATCTCATGAATATTCATGTAACTGTGGTCTATATTGGGTTAGACTGTTGATTACGATATTGATTGTCCGTTCGTTTTGTTTTCATCATATTTATATGAGATAGTGAACATTCCAATTAATAATAATGATTATGATGATGATGATGATGATTACAATTATATATACTACTACTAATAATAATAATAATTATAATTGTCATAATAATAAATGCTAATAAATACTAATAGAGCGGACCCCACTCATAATTATGTATAATATATTTCCATGTCAGCACACTATTGTCATTATGTTAAAATCCTTAACAAATAATCTACTTGTATATGCCCAGTTACGAAATAATTCCCTTTTGGCTATTTTGGTACAAACTACCATTTCCCAGCTAATGACTCTGTGAAAGCAAGATTGTTCTGACGAAGTGACTTCATCCTCTATCTTGAAAGTCCAATTATCAAATCTCATATAGACATGGGATACCTTTCCTTCATCACATCATTATTCAAAAGATCTTTCAGAAATTCTATATTTTGTATCATATTTAGTAAAGCAAATTAATGTTAATATTTTATTTATAGATGATAATCAACCAGCGTTATCCATCACTGATATTGAAACCAGACGCTATGTCGTATAATTATCTCAATTTGTACTCAACGACGAAAGGCATCTGTCATATTGGCAAACAAGTAAGTGAGCACTATAAAGTACTAATGCTGCTAGTGCTGTAGTAAAGATCCTGGTAGTAACCCCTGTATAAATAGTGCTTCTTGTAATAAATGTAATGACATTAATGTGGGAATGGATCAAATTATGTGACATGGTAGCTTTAATCCATTACCATGAAATCAAATGAACCAATATTTATCAAGATTTAAATGCATGTGGTTCATGAATATATCCTCTAGGGTGCTGTAATGTTCTGTGTGGATACCGCTGTGGAGAAAAGTAACCAACCTTACCCATCATGGGGAGCATTTGAGGATGCATGATTACCTCTAAACATCAAGCAATGCCATCCATTATACATTTAGTCTAATACTTTGCATTTAAAAATGGTATGGCGTAAGATAAATGATGAAAAGTTTACTAAAGAAAAATTAAAGCATTTATGTTCCCACTGGGGAATCAAACTTTGGGAAATGATTGTATTCAGCTACATTGGCTGAGACTACCTATTGGGCCATCAGGTGTATTTTTATATCCTTTCTCGTATATTAACCTTATTTTTGCTGGAGGTAACAAGAGATGCCATATATTGCAGCAATTTTGACTTTCAAAAGGGAGAAGATTGAAGATACCCAATATTGTGTTTAGCATTTACCCAGCAGGAATACTCTTATTAAAGTAGTCTACATAGCCATATAATTTATCTCATTTTACATCAATACACAAATTGTAACATTAGTCGTGGTGAGATACATTGTGCAAGAACAAATAACATTGAACTTTGTAACAATGTTCCTGACTATGTGATATGAGAGCATGTCTCACTATGGAACAAAGGTTTTGATACATTGTATAAGAATAAACCAATAAACTAAACTGTGTAACAATATGCTTATATGATATGAGCTGTCTGCTATGGAACAACAGTTTTGATACATTGTATAAGAATAAACCAGAAAACAAAACTTTGTAACAATATGCTTATATGATATGAGCTGTCTGCTATTACTATTACTGTATTAAGAATTTGTACATTGCAATGTATGCTGTATACCACTGTGAGTGGTTTAAGCTAATAAAACTTGAACTTGAACTTGAACTTGCTATGGAACAACAGTTTTGATACATTGTATAAGAATAAACCAGAAAACAAAACTTTGTAACAATATGCCTATGTGATATGAGGGTATCTCACCGGTGCACCTCACTTTCAAGCTTTGTGAAGTTTGGTGTCTGTGATACAGCACCAGTGTTTAGACAAAGGTATTTGGGAAGTTACCATACCTTAAGATAATATTGTCACGTATGTATCTCTTAAAAGCGGCGAGACATGGTAAACTAGGTACAGAGGGCCGGCAAAAAGCTTCTCCTGTGATGCACAAATACAAAAGTAAACCCGTAAGGTCTGGGTTTTGTTGACTTAGTTCGCATTTCTGGTGCGGCTGATACAGAATGCGAAGCCTAAGCAGGACAGACACACCTGTGGTACCGCTGGGGAAACAAACAGGTCTTATCAGTCACCCAATAACAGACAAATAAGCATATCAAGATTGAAATGTAGTAGAACTCTATATATGAGATCGCATTTGCTATCTTAGGCCAGCCCCGCGTTATCCACTTAGGTAAAACACACAGACAATTACCGCAGACTCTGTTCAGCTGTAGCAAGAGGACATGCTCGCAGTGGCTGCTCGTTCAGACAAATTGTTCTAGATATACACTAGGCATACACTATACACATAAAAAGGAAATTATAAAAAATCACTGCTTATTTGTACAAGGATAAGACCAATCAATATAAATACATTTTCTTTATACGAGTTGAATGCCATATCTTGTGTATTCTATGTCATATTTTTATTTGGGCTAGATACATAAACATTAACTATTATTTTCTATGACTTTTTAAAATAATTAAATTCATCAGTTTTCTTTTAATTATTTTATGAAAATACAACATATATTTTGAATATCCAATGAAATGTTGTTTCTTTGTCGGGAGATTAGCAAGGACATAATCTGCTTATGGTCGTAATTTCTTACCTTCGAAGAAAGAAATAATTGGTGCGTGGATAAGAGGCATATTGCTTATGGCTAAGTATAGTAACAATTATGTGGCAAATTCACCTGTCAGGGTCATTATTGACCTGAAAGCATCTACTTTTGTATTCATGGAACTACTCAAAGTGTCATCCGTGATGGGTTTTGTATCCTTAATATATATATATTACATTAAGTAGAAAGATATAGATATGTGGATATCAATAGAGCTGAAGAATTGCCTTGTTTAAAGTGCTACTCCATCAGAAATAGTGGATCTATTGAGACAGACATGAGAAATATACATGTATGGAGAGAGAGAGAGAGAGAGAGAGAGAGAGAGAGAGAGAGAGAGAGAGAGAGAGAGAGAGAGAGAGAGAGAGAGAGAGGGGAGGAGAGAGACAGAGAGAGACACAGACAGAGACAATGATTTATGATTTAATGATTTATATGACAATGTTAATGATTTAATTATAATATATTCTAATACATTATAACATAACACTTCAAACAGTATACCAAGGCATTGTCAAATATTGTCTGAACTACCTCTTCATAATATCTTCACTTCAAGGGCATGGCTTATGAAATATTCCTGGAAATATAATATTATAGTGCTAACATCATTGACAAACAAGCAATCTGAAATAAAAGAGCAAACATAAGAGTATACATCAATACTAACCTGTCTACATATAGAGAAGTGAAGGAGATAATCACCAAGAAGACTATTGGATTCCAATGGTCATAAAAAGGCATTGCTATTGAAATGACATCTTACCTGTGACGATGGAGGTAAGAAACACCTGCAGTGCTAACACAATTCCCAGTTTGAGGTGCAGGATGACCAAGCCTTGGTCACAAAGCATGGTGTTTGGTACAAATCCCTTGGAGGGCCCCCACACACACGCTGTTCGTTAGTATCCCTGTCTTTGAGCACGTGTACGAGCCACACTTGTTGCGAGGATCCGGCAGATTAGTTTAAACATTTTGTACAAAGGCCCTACCGGTGTCTCCGTCTCCTATAGATCCTGACAGTGCTCGGGACTCCTTCCACTGAAGGGCCTTGGATGCCACATACTAGCGCTTCAGAGCCGGTTACTATTCCTCAATAGGAAGTACTATCCCGTGTATCTATTGATTGGTATCCGAGACTGGCGAACACTGCAATACTCCTAACTCCCCAGCTTTTGTTGATAACTGTCAGTCTTGTCAGGATATCTCACAACTTTTTACACGCATTCCGTCCTCAGTACAAATACTCTAATGAAATTTTTTAAGACCATAGATCATAATCTCTTACATTTGATTCGTGGTGGCTCTCTCTTTTATTTTAAGACACGTTGTATCCAGCGAAACCGTTTGAAGTCGGCTAGTGGCTAGATGGACACGTAGATGAAAGGAAGTGTGGTGTCGACCGGTGATACAACAGTGAATTATCGCAATCCTAGGAGCACTTCGGTCTGGAGTGATCAGGGCTAGTTGGCTTGTACACCACGTTCACGATCATCGGCACATTGCAATTTCATCTAATTGCTCTTGAAAACTGCGTGCCTTTCCGTTTTGTAATCGTCGGATACTGTTCCATCGGAAATACGGATCACCTGTATGGTACGTGTGACGTGATCAAATTTAGAATTATTTCTGGAGGTCCATGAAAGACAATGCCATGTATCAAGAATACTGCAGGGTATCCATTCCTTGGAACAATCTGACTCAATCCATCTGCAGAAATCCCGGACCAGTGAAGAACTTTAAAGCAGTCTGGAGAATCGTTCCCAGGTGATCTGGCAGACTATTCATGTAAATGATTCATTGATTTCAATCAATTAAAAAAGTTGCCGGTGATGATTAGAGCCGCGCTACCTGTGGGAGGAGACTGATGCTATTGGTCAGCACTGGACAGCCTGGGAGGACCACCGGCAAGCGGAGGTAAACATCGCACACGTGCGAGATAATCAGAGCCACCGCAGAGACGATGTTGGCGTGGTCAATGACTCGGCGCTGTGTAACGCAAGTGGTGTCCGTCCATGCACCGCGGACCCCGGCAGACAGGTTTCATGTTTAATTGATGCTGACACTGGCCAATAGGGTTAGACTCCAGCACACACACTGTCTTACACTGTAGTCACAACTCACCAGCGAATATGACTTTAGTCAATCAATATTCCATATTGACGACCGGCTGAATTGATTACAAGCCTTTTACAAATTGTGTTGATTGGCTAACTCAAGGCTTAGGTGTGATTGTTAGAGGTCTGCAATCGGCCAGTTCCCAAGGATTACTGGCTTACAAGCTTTAAGCTGATTGGTGGGATCAGTTCCTTCTCGAGCTGGTCACTTCACTCCATCGACAATACATTGACGGACCCCGGTCTGTATTTCCGTGCCCTCTTTACGGACAAGTCCTTCGTCCATCGGCCAATCAAATCTCCTGAATTACCCTCTTGGAGGACTCCTTGAAAAGACCACTTCACCTTTCATTTCGCACGATCATTATCTGTGGCTAAAATAAAGGATCATTTTATACTTCTGCCCGTTTTAATTTCCTTGGTCTTGCTACCGCCGGTGTGTTCTTCTCTGCTGGCAGACACGGCTGTATTGATAGGCTTGTTTAGCCACAGCTGTGGTGGAGACGGAGATGCTTATGAAAGGAGGCGTCTTCATATGATGGCAATAGGCTGGGTATGAAGCAATTCAGCGGGCATCGTTACTGTGATCGCCGAGGTGTAAGTGATGTTATGGACACCACAGTGCTACCGCTGAACATCAGCATGATACCTGTCATAGAGTCGTTATGTGGGGTGTCATAGTGTGGGGTACCATGCTGTCGTAATATTATAGGGTACCATATTGTCATTTTATATGGGGTACCATACTGTAATATAAGGTACCATATTGTCATTATCTGTGGTACCATACTGTAGTTATATATGGGGTACCATACTGTCATTATATGGGTAGTATTGTCATTATATGGGGTACCATACTGTTGTAATATAAGGTACCATATTGTCATTATCTGGGGTACCATACTGTAGTTATATATAGGGTACCATACTGTCATTATATGGGTAGTATTGTCATTATATGGGGTACCATACTTGTAATATAGGGTACCACATTGTCATTATATGGGGTACCATACTGTCATTACCGTATATATGGAGTACCATACTGTCTTATGAAGTACCTACTGTCATTATATGGGGTACCATACTGTTGTAATATAGGGTACCACATTGTCATTATATGGTGTACCATACTGTCATTATGAAGTATCTACTGTCATTATATGGGGTACCATACTGTTGTTATATAGGGTACCACATACTGAGTACATTAAGAGATGATCTATATCTGTGCATTAACACTTCTCAGAATTTAACCGTTGAGAATATTTTTAGTGTACTGAACATCATTATATCTTCACAGCAATAAAGACAGAATGTAATTAGTTCAGAATGAGTTAATAATCAACAGAATTTGATAAATAAAAAAACAGTATTTAGGTAATATTACTAACTGTGAGTCTGAGGATGTCATAAGCTTGATAAATGGACTTTTGTTTGTAGATATATATAGTTTAATCTATTTGAGATCCTGTTTAGAATACGATTTCAATGATAGAATAATCTGACATCATTAGTCTTTGTGTGAAATATACTTCTACAAATATGTCTATCAAAGCAGTGTTGTACACAGAGTGGTGAAACATGATAGGATGTGCATGACACACCCAATAACATTCACATTTTTTCTTAAATCACTCTTGAAATATCCTGATACTGAATGAAGAATAGCCCCAATAACTTGTCATATCATATATCTGCCCAGCTGGAAATGGTAATGAAAAACACTATACACAGATTACGGAACAGCTAAGAAGAAAATAATATATATTTTTTATAGCTTTATTATTTTAGTGCAGAAATTGATAACCTAGATATGTCTCCATGGCTCACTGCCTACCTAAACATTTATCTGGATTTTCTTTTAGCTTTTAGACTTCAGTTTTATCGTTGATATGCTGGGAGAATTCATATTTATTTAATATGTTTATAGATATCTTTGTAATTTAAAAACTAATCTCTGTGAGTTTACCGAGTGCTCAAGCACGTGTGAATTTGTTTGATTTGACAATAAAATGTTGATATAAAGTTTATACTTATAATTATATTATAAGTATGAACTTTAGATATACTTATATACTTCTGGAAGCATGAGTCTGTATGCATAATGCATTTTTATCAAATTTAGTTTTCTCTTCCAGAACAGAACAGAACAGAACTTCACTCAACCCGAGAACCTGGGCATATGAGATACAAAAATAATAACAGAATACATTTTCAATTCTTTATTTTGACTTTAACGTTACAGGGATACAACAGACATGCATAATGAGAATAGCTTCCAGGATGGTCAGGAAACAGAATACAACATGGAAATAGTACACAGGGCTTTGCTAGGAAGTCTTTCGCTTCATGGAGTTCATAACAATATTTTTCAATATACCCATTTTCTTTTTTCTAATAAGAGAATGTAAGTTAATGATGGATAGTCTAGAGAGGTAATACTAGGGGGTATACTTATTTATGTAATGTGTAAAATATGGACATTTCAAAATGTAATGATATTCATTACCAATATCATTTAGTTGACAAAGGAGACATATTCTGTTTATGTATGGGTGTGTTATTCCATCTTCCTGTTTATATTGGTAGGTGATTGGTTGAAATTCGAAAATAGAGTAAATTTATAGCTTTTGAGCGGGGTAAATAGGTTAAGTACGGCTCCAATATTAATTCAGTATTTAGTATCTGATAGATGATGGCTTTTGACAAATTCTCAGTGTCTGAGGACCAGGTTTGCAGGACTATGCCATTTAATGTTCTACCAATAGAAAGTTTCAACCAGGAAGACGAAACAGGGTTTGCATATTGATCATGCCAGATGTAGCCGAGACCCGAATCATTGAGTAAATTATGTATGCATGAAATATATTTACAAGGGTTTATGTTGTACAATTAATCTACATCATTATTTGAGAGAGGAGAAGAGAAGAAGAGAGAGAGGAAGAAAAGACAGATAAAGTAGAAAAAAGTGCTTATAATGGTAAAATATATGGTGGCACATGGTCTCATGCATTGCACGAACGTCACTCAGGTGAAAGTGAAGCACATTTGATCTTGGCTGCATTGTGTGTGATGGGTGCGAGATGGACATGTGAATGATAACCTTGTAGTGACAGCTTGGGTTGCATACTCCCCAGGGAGCTGAGAAGGAATTGAGGCCAGATAGATCCATTGACCAGGGTAATAATGTAGCGCTATGAGCATACTTTCAAGCATTATTATTAACATTGGGTCTGAAGCAGTGTTCGAAATTACTGCTGGCCTGTTGGCCCGGCCATTTCTCCCAATGCTAAAGGTATCCTAAGGGCCAGTAGAAATTCATGTTTTTTGTAAACATTTGTTA
>JAUTBZ010152559.1:0-11588 GCA_032361785.1 Lepetodrilus galriftensis
ACGCGTGTTATGCGCCAATTAAAATGTTATGGGCCATCCTGGCGCATAAGGTAAATTCCAACGCGCCATGTGGATTTATAACGCGCCAATGGCGCGATGGCGCGCTCCAAAGTGATCCCTGATTCTTTAAAACTTATTAATCTGAATAATGATACAAATAACAAATGTTTACAAAAAACATGAATTTCTACTGGCCCTTGGGATACCTTTAGCATTGTGAGAAATTACCCGGGACAGCGGTAATTTCGAACACTGATTGTGTTATTCACAATTTGCCACATAAGCCTACAGTAGGATTGAGAGTGACCTACCCTGCTGTGCGGACTCGCCGCAGTCTGCAGCTTGTGGGGCGACGCGCGTAGACGCGGCCAGCAGCTCCAGGAGAGTCTTGTTGAACGTGTTGGTCGCTATCTGCTGCTGCTGAACCTGGGGAGATTGCAACTGCTGTAACAACTGCTGCTGCAGCTGTTGTTGTTGGACCTGTTGTTGCACCTGCTGCTGCAGCTGTTGTTGTTGCTGCTGTACCTGTGACTGACACGGCTGCTGAACCTGCATTTGTTGAACTTGTTGTACCTGTACTTGTTGTACCTGTTGTTGTTGTACCTGTACTTGTTGTACCTGTTGTTGTTGTACCTGTTGTACTTGTACTTGTTGTACCTGTTGCTGTACTTGTTGTACCTGTACCTGCTGTTGTACCTGTTGCTGGACCTGCTGTTGGTCTGCCTGTGACTGCAACTGTTCTTGCACTTGTTGTGCCTGTTGTTGGGCTTGCTGTTGTGCCTGTTGTTGGGCTTGTTGTTGTGCCTGTTGTTGGGCTTGTTGTTGTGCCTGCTGTTGGGCTTGTTGTGCTTGTTGTTGTGCTTGTTGTTGTGCCTGTTGTTGGGCTTGTTGTGCCTGTTGTTGGGCTTGTTGTTGTGCCTGCTGTTGTGCCTGCTGTTGCGCCTGTTCTGCCTGAGTCTGCAGATGTTGTTGCACCTGCTGCTGTATCTGCAGCACCTGTTGACACTGCTGTGGCTGGAGAGGTGCTAGCTGCGACGTCTCCATGGGCGTGGGTGTGGGCACGGTCCTCACTACGGTCATGTCCGTCTCCTGCTTCACCATAGGCTGCACCGCCTGGGTGGGGACGTTGTGTGGGTGTGCCACAGCGGCCAGCATGGACGCGATCCCGGGCACCGTCCCTGGGGGCAGCTGGAACAGGTTGGTTGCCGGGGCCGACGCAGAATTCTGAGTCTTTTCTACCAGGCGGTTCAACTCTAGGGCAACTGGATGATAAATTAATTAATGTTAAAATCATGTATAAAACTCCCATACAAATAATGTACAAAACTCTCCTACAAACATAGAAGCTTATCCATACCTACACATACACTGTGCTCATTAGATGGCAAATCTACACAAATCCTATCAAAGATTTTAGGTGCATTATAATAGAAGGAAAATTGTAATGTACGGTAATGAAGTAGAAGAAGTAAGCGTTCTGGTTGATGCAGGGGCATTGCTTACCTGGCGACACGTGCGGCATCGGATTCTTGGTCTGGTTCTGGTCCGTTTCCATGGGAACCTCGGAGACTTGGGCCGCCACTTCAAGTGGACAGATCAGAAGATTAGTTTGAATTCAACACGTTTCAGATCAACAGACAAACACAGACAAACATGCCATTCATCACAAGATGCAGATGTGTTTAAATAATCACAATGACTACCAAGCAAGCTCCTACCCCACCCTGCCTTGTCCCACCACCCACTTGTCGACACCCACCCCACCCACAGACAGCTGGTGTTAAGCAGGGAACATGTCCTCTAACTGTCTTGCCATGTAAACACTGCATAGCCCAGGCTATGAAGCGTTCAGTGTATTTATGATAACAATGATAACAATGATAAGCTCCTTGTCCAACTCATGTGTTAATAAGGTGAGCTTAACTGTGAAAAATGGGATAGAGATTGCACAATCTCACTGGGACCTTTCCTACCAGAACCCCAAGGGCTGGATGTGGAAGGAAAGGAAACATGGTCAAGACCTTTTAACCGACTTTTTCCATGTTAGTTTCACGGAAAAAAAAGTCATTCTCATTGTAGATTTGTCGATTAGACATTGATTTCCTAACTGGGTTTTGATTTCTGAATATGGAGCAAAACTACCAACTTTCGTGCAATTTGCTTCTCATGAAATGTGACCCTTTTTTTAGCAAGCATCACTGAATGACACGAAGCAAAATGCACGTCGGTTTCTGTGGTCACAGGATGACCTTGGGATGACTTTCAAACTTGAGAGTGAATGGATTTTATATCACACGGCATCCTGTGCCATATATAAGGCTTCACGTAGTCATGTGAAAACTTAAACCATTTCATTGACATAAATATAAAATGTTCAAGACAATTTTGAATACATGTCTACTATTACCAATGATGTAGTATTACTTTAAACTTATAACAGTTATAACTTAATCATAGTGTCATTGCAATGTAAAAATGTTTGATTAATAACAAAATGTACTATTTTCTCCCCCAGTCGTTCACTGTTCAATGATATTGTCAAGAATGAATTCAACCGTTAAAAATCAATTTCAAACATTGCAACGACACTATAGCATACATTAAGCCAAATGAATCTTTTATTTGTTTCGTTCCTTGTGATGAATGAACATACACACACGCAGACACACGCAGACACATACATTCATACACATACACATTTATACATATACATACATAAACAAATTTCATTAGAACAATGTTTGACATCTGTATTTGATGATTGTCAAACTCAATTCATCAAACTGAAAGCTATTCTGTCGTCATTATTAATCACCTGTTCAAGTGTTATAAGAATTTTGTTAGCAGTTAACAATTCAGAACACATATAAATGATTATGAAAAGCTGTAAAAGTAAAAAAAAAAAGGAGATTGTTATAAAATTGCCATGCCATTTCATTAAAACATGTGATTTGGATCCAGTCCTTTGTGAGGTTCAAAAACAGTAATTTCAGAACAATTTCTGAGATAAAAAAGAAAATGAATGAAAACATTTGTTGAGCAGACAGGCATCAAAGTACACATTTCCAACCTTGTCTGTAATGCCATAGCTATACACACCAGCCCCCGAGGTTAAGAAACCGTTCTGAGTACGACTCCATGCAGTTTTCTTCATAAAACCTCACGTAAAGTGCATGAAATCGTACTCAGAAAGTTTTGTAACCTCGGGACCATGCCTGTATTTCACGAAAGGGGTGTATATTTACCAGGATGTATATCAGGACATAAAGCATGGAGTTACATGTACTCCGTACTTTACGTCCTGATGTACGTCCGGCATAAATATAAACCCCTTTCATGAAACGCAGGCCAGACACGTATCTAAACATCTAGTTATTAACATGGAAGAGGTTATAAGAATAGTAACAATTAGTTTATCGTTTATCTTCACTTTTATTTTATTGCGAATTTTAATCAACTCCATTCAAGCTACGGGGTGCTACAATATATGGAAATATTTATTTCTATTTGACGGGACTGATGACGTTCAAGGGTAGTGATTATATTTTAGTTGTTCATGCTTAAGCAGGTCTATTAAGAAATTGCACTTATTAATTTCACCTTCAGTTGAATTGAAATTTAGGATGTAATACCAGTTTTATAGGGTTCTAGAGCTCACTTGTTACTATGATAATGATAAAGGTGGCGTTTGCACTGTCGACATCATATAATTTAGGCTCTATCCAGTCATATGTATCATAGAATTTAGGCCCTATCCAGTCGTATAATTTAGGTCCTATGCATCATAATGTACATGTTAATTAATCTTTATAAAATGCTGGGAAACATACGCTGATTTTGGAAAGTTCTTTGAATGTCAAACATAGCGAGTATGAATGTCCTAAAAGTTGAATATTAATATGCACAAAAAAAACTACATAAAAAATGTGAAGAGATTTGTCATCAACATTACAGCTGTGCACATGTTAAAACTGTTAAAACTGCAGAAACCTCCAACCTATCAAATTCTGACACATGTGTTGTCATCACAAAATCAATACAGTGTAACAGGTGAGAAAAAAAAACAAGATTTTAATTAAATTTGACTTCTGGTCTAAAATAACTGTGGTAGCAAACTTTAATGACACCACTTTTCACCAACTTTGCCATGTACAAGTACAGATAAAAAGGAAAATCAGCAACTTGTAAACTATATGTGAATTATAGGCTATAGTATAGCTGTCCTACTGGTGAACTTGTACTGTTACAGTCATGTCATAGCAGTCCTCAAAGATACACATTTTAACAAGGCGCCAAATGGTCAAAATAAGTGAAATATTTGTCGACAAATGCAAAATTAAGTCACCATGGAGACCACATTAGTTACTAAATTGAGTCCTGCATAGTCATAGTGTTTGTTAAATGCTTCCGTCTGACAGCAGACAACACATCAGCCAACCCCAACAGGCAACGCTTGCCCTCCACCAGGGTCGGTCGAGAGTGATGACAATGTGTAACGTATTAACAGTTTACATTGGTTCAATGTTTAAACAAACAACTACCAAAGGCAGATATTTTATCTAGGATTGACAATATCTGATAGAATAACCTGCACTATTTAGTTATTTTATTCCATAGACAGAATCATAGAAACATACAACATAAATATGTTTTATATTAGAATTTTCTTTTCTATTACAGAGTTATTAAACAATAACTTTGATCCTTGTACTATTAAAATTAAATGTTAGAAATATCATGTGAATATAATTATGCTCTTGCGTTGTATGAAACCCTGTAATTGTTGAAACTTTGTAATGGATTGAATATTTATATCGCTAGACAAATTTAGCAAGCTACAATTTAAAGATTACAATATTATCACTGCAAGATATTTAAACCTAATGGGCATTTTTTCTTAGCACCATGTGAATTGGTTTGTGGTTTAGGAGACATTTGCTTGTTAGATGTGTTGGTGGGGCACATATACCACATCCTCTAGACTCGGGCTCAGTGACCTCTCCTACACCACCTCTGACCCTGGGCGATACCCTTACGAGAACTTCACTCTATCTAAATAGAGCAAGATGCTGATAATAATAATAATAATGTATCTATATCCTGGTAAATTCCATACATTCAGCGTATGCTCAATGCGATAATGACGTGTATTAATGTAAAGAAAATTACAATTTGCATAGGAAATTTGGACGGAGGGTGTACGTCTTCTCGCAAATATCGCAAGCATAAAGACGTGTCATCCCGATGTAGTAGGAAGAAACTGAGAAATGTCCCTAAGAGTAACAGCCAAAGAACAGTGGCGTATGTACGGAGATACCCTGGGCCCGTGTCTCGGAGGATGGCGATTACGAGGCCTGACATGAAAGTTAACGGAGCGCTATTAGGACTCCGCCACTCACAAGACATGACACCAACACTCGCAGGTTGACCTGCGACCTCTAGAGGTCACGACACAAAGGCAATTCAGCCTGGGGTCCGGTAGTCTATGGGAGAATCACAAGACCAATGATTAAGTATTCCCCGCACCCCCCCAGTGGCAAGCAAAGCTTTGATTTTAATACACAGCATGAAAGAGTGGGCGTCTGGGTAGGCGGAGTACGTCGGAAACACGTGGAGAAACACGTCGGTCATGCCATCGCTCGCTGTGCCACATATTGCATCATGATGTTATGGAAAATGCAAGATTTGCTTATAGAGATACACTTAGAGACGAGGCAAAGAAGGGAGGTAACTCAATCTGCATGCCAAATATGTTTGAATATAGATTTGCATTTATAAATTAACATGTTATATTGGATAAATAATTATTGGCCAATTGTTGTTTGTCGGTTGAACTTAAAGATTAAAGAGGAGTTCTGTCCGTTAAGACTTTGAGCATGAATACCTCCATCCTTTTACTGTGCAGTTTGAGACAGGAAGTGAGGCACCCTGATAGTGATACACAGGAAGTAGTTTGTGTGAGCATCTGCCATGCACAGAAGAGAGAGTCGTAGACATTGGAAATAGAACATTGTAATCATATTTCATCAAAGTCCATTGCACTCAATTTTAACTAATTGTTCCTCGGGTGCCTGGTTAAAATAATATAAAAAATACAAAGAATCTTTTGTTTATTCCCTAACATACATGTCAGTATTTCTTTAATATTGATAATGATTTCACTAATATTAGCATGGTTAAGACACAGCTGATTTAAAGTGATCAGGGTTAAGTGAAATAAAATAGAAAATGTGTAATTTAATTTAATAACTATTATGGACGGCTCATTGATAATATTCATCAATTCTTACAAAGATTAGTTACTTGTAACATGTTACAATAATAATTGCCATATTATATTGTTCAGTGATTATTAAAAAATATATATAAATCTTTATTGGATGTTACACAATGTTTTAATTCATCAAGGTAGCCATGTTATGTTCCAACTGAGATTATTTTTCTTATGCCATGGAGAGAAAAAAAGAATCCAATATAGCAGACAAATCTTTTTCTGTTAACTACAAATTATAAACAGAACCATGTACTATTCAATGTATAGTTCAAAATGTATTCATGAAAGTAGGCACGACCAGTAACAGTTGTTTAGTAGCAGTGTCTATAAGCATACATGTGTCAAACACACTGCTATAAATTACAATAGCACTTATCCACTTGTTATGATATGGCTTGAAATAACATATGCTGGCTTAATAAAAATAACCCATATTGTTTGTACTGAATTGGCCCCAAACTTTACTCCAAATTGTGATATAAAATAAACTGGCTATAATGTAATCCTGTCATGCAATATATAATTTTAGAAAATGAACACTGTATGGTTACTAGTATTAAAGTTATTTTTCATATAAAAAAATAAAACAGGTGAAAATTTGTAATATTGAGAAATCAAATTTCCAACAAGAACTGTATGATATATTATAATATATTTAAAAAAATAGATTTAGGTCATTAAAATAGTGACATCGGTGGGGAAAATGAAAACAAATAAAATTAAGAAAAACACTTCATTTGTAACTAAACACCTGTGCAATATTACAGTATTCAAACATATTTTGGTGACTATATATTTAGAAAAATCGAAATGAGCTTGTTGGAGGTTTGTGGATTGTCCAATACCAGGACAATTGAGAGAAAGTACAGAGAAAGACAACTTTAGATCTAGACAGTCCAAACGTCCAAGAACAACAAAAGTATTAGATTTTGATAGACCACTACTGTTTGGTGGTCTCACTGTGCATGTGGTGCTAATCAGGTAAAGTACTATATTCAAAAGATTTGAACTTGTACTTGCAAAACACCTGCACAAAAAACATTAGAAAATGTATTGCTGGAACTGCAAACCTATGAACAATGAAATATACTGGAAATTTCAGAGAAAAACTAAGATCAACAACTAAACATGCTCCTACAAAGTTTGAAAATAATAAAGTCAATTAAATCATAATAATAAAACTAGTTTACTCACTCATGCTTTGAGCACTTGAGATCAACTTAAGTTCACACATGCGTTCATGGATATTGTAAGAAAATACTTAAAAATCTATCTTATCTTCATGGTGAAATATACAAAGTGACAAGACAACTAGCTCTATTTTAGCATAATTTCAATAAACCTTGTTTCCAAAATATCATGTTATTTGCAATTTGTTCTTCATCAAAGATAAAGAAAGCTTTGATGTAGAGGATATGTGATGTTGTTTTTTTGGTTTTGTTTTTTTTGTAAAATTTCACGTGAAACCTTGGGGAGTAAGTGATAATTTTTCACCTACCCAAACCCACCCACACATATCACGCTGGAAATAAAAATAAACAACAAAATCATTTCTTACAGTACCTCGGTAGACTCCCATCTCTTCAATGATCAACGTCCAACAACAACTGATCTCATATTAAGATCAAGGCATCCAAGAGCTCAGCAAACTAGACTACCAAGTTTCCTCCTTTCAATGGAAGCACAACCATACAAACTTAACCCTGGTTTTACTAGAGCAACAATATGTAGATGATCAATTCAAACGTAACTGTAAATATGGTTGAACTTCCAATTACATTTTTGATTACATTTGACTCCTGAAATTGGAACTCGTTCCAGATTAATTCAGTTAATTTCAATGTTGTGTTGTTTACATTTTATGACAAACCAGTCGACGAAATCCCTTTAATTTATGATAAGAGTTTTCAAAATGGATAAAAAAGGAGATGCGCTTGGCAGCTAGACTATCAAAGCTGAAATCTAACATTTCTGGTTAACAGGTATGTATAATATGAACACACGACTTGCTGAAGAAATGGATGCCAGATTTCAATGTTTGTTTTAAAATATGTGATGGGAACAGTCACAGCTCAAGCCGCCTACTCGACCGATATGTAGAAATACATTCACAAAGGAAACGAGGTGGCTACGCATCGTTGTATATTTGTTCACCATGAACGGGAAAATCTTCTGGGTATTTTTGACTACGATCACACACGCAATACACCTACGATGCATGCTGGCTGCATATCAAGATCACAATACGGCCGACGCCTACTGGTGGCCGGGTCATCCAACCCTAAGTGGGCCTCGATGTCGTAGGTCAGCTTGAGCCATGGCCGTAAACATACTAGCCTTGCTATCACACACAGGTCTTACGAGTTTTCGAATCGCCAAAAATACGGGAATTTTCCCATTGGGAAAAATAATTTTGAGCCAATCGGTGGGCATGTGTCATGCCTCTGCGAACCTACTGCATGCTGAAATGTCTGCGGTACTGCTATTGTGATAGCAATCAGCCCTCATTAATACTGTGAGGGCATACATGTGTCTAACAGAAAGCAACAAGAGAATGCAGTTCGTCTTGGAACCAAGTGCTCGTACCGTGAACGCAGATCGGTGCATCAAACCCCCTACAGTACAACCACCAGCAGATATTGTTGGTGTTTACGGAAATACCACACTCCTAAACATCCACACACAATTTGACACGACAGCACACCGATGCCAACACGAACGCATTCAAATTTTACCACCCCATACTTTCTACTCAATTCAATTATCTAATGGGGTTGTTTTGAGAATCATTTAAAATTACACATTTATACATATGCAAATCATACATATGCTGAAAGTTAATTTACTGTTAAAAGAGCTCAGATGAAGACTCTTAATGCATTCAATGTGTACAGATTTCTAGTTTAAATGACAAGACAACAAGCCGCTCACAGTATGAAGGAGGTTAGGGCCAGTATGGACAGTTGTAGAACGCGGGGTCACAGCAATTCAATACTTACCAGGTTTGTAATAGAACTCCTGCGGGTCGCTGATCTTGCCGCGGCAGATGATCATGATCTGAACCATGATGGGCTTGGGCGACGTCTTATCGGGGTACTCGGGGACCTTGCATATCAGATGTGTCTGAAATACATTTAATTTCCATGTAACCTCACTAAAAATGTAATGGTCTTGTCCTATCTACTTCATTAATATTTAAACAATTTAATTCATAAATCTAATTTTAAAATCTAATTTAAGAATCTAATTTCCACCATTCTGTACTTTGTGTATTTTTATTTGTCAGTCTCCATTTTAGTTTGTCTTTTGAAAAAAGTGGTCTGCACCTGGTACATTTTTAATAAAACTATACAAGGCAAAATATTAATACTGGATATTATTATAATTATAATAATAATAATGTTGAAAACAGCCAGAGATGCCTCATCTATAGAACCTTTTTATTTAATTAGGGCTTAATGTCGCAGCGGAAATATTTCACTCATAGGCATGATGGTGACTAATCCAGCAGTGAGAGGGTTAAAGCTAGACGTAGGTACCTGTTGGAAGTACTCTTGGTCGATGTCGGCCTCCTTGGTCCACATGATCTTGCCGTCCTCCGTGGAGACTTCCTGGAAGCGGACCATGGTGCCCTTGAGGAAGTTCTTCCCGATGATGAACAGCTCCTGGCCCCCCGTGGTGGGTGCCTCCTCCAGGCTCATCTTGCTGATCTCCGGCTGACCCACCGGCTGAGCTGTGGGTGCAGATGACATTACAGGGGTGGATATAACATTATAGGTGTGGAGATGACATTATAGGTGTGGATGACATTACAGGGGTGAATACGACATTACAGGGGTGGATACAACATTACAGGGGTGGAGATGACATTACAGTGGTGGATATGACATTACGGGTGGATACAACATTACAGGGGTGGATACGACATTACAGGGGTAGGGACGACAAGAATAAATACACTGAGGTTACAGAGGTTTTCTAAGCATTACCCATACATGTTTTGGGAATAATATCTATAATAGTTACAGGGTCGACCATGGCTAAAGTTACATGTAATTTAATGATGAGAATTCTAGCAGTTTGCTATCAGGAGGTTCTGTAATGGCTGGGAGTGTGTTCAACTTACTGCAGATGATCGGGGAGGATGAGACTTGAAGTGTTTGACAGCTGCCGTCAGGTTTCAGAAACACGACGCGGAATATCAGCCGAGCTCGCGTACTGTTCTTCTTTTTCTGTCTCGCCTTGGCGACGCCGATCCTCTTCTCCACGTCGGCGTTACGCAGCTTCAGTATGCCGACACAGTCCACGCTGTCACGGAAGAGAAATAATTATAATAAATGTCTTGTTCCCTATATATATGTATATGAAAAATATACATAATATGAGGTAATTTATCACCTAGAATCTAGCTACTCAATGCTGTTGAACAGAGAGAAAAAGAATGGGAAATATTTTCTATCTTTCAAATTGAAGAAATTCACACTTAGATTCAGCCAGAATTAAGCAGCTCCAATGTTACATCATAAACTCTTGTGAGTAAGTGAATATGGAGTTTAACGTTGCTGCGTGAATCTTTTGCCCATTTGCGACGAGCATAAACTCTGGTACTGAAAGTCTAGTGACAATGGTTACAAAGTTGATTCCATTTACCTGGTAGTCATGTCATTAGAAGGCGTCATCTCTATCTCTATGACAACGGTGCCCTCGATCTCCTTTTCTTTAGAAGGCGTGGAGTTCTTGCCGCACACCTTGCAGGCTTGGTAGAAGCCGTGAGGCTTGACTCGGCCCGTCTCATTCCCAACAAACACCTGCAGAGTTACGGGCTCCTTGTAACCAAGCAACTGCAAGGGCAAGGTCAGTGGTAAATAGAATAATCTCCAAGCAAGAAGTAGACAGGTAAAGATTGTTGTAAATAGGGCAGGTACTAATCGAATAGTCGAGAACTAGTAAATTATATCAACTGTTGACTAGCAGAAATCGTTGTCGACTAATTGGTACTAACACAAGTTGGAAGAAAGAAAAACAACAACATTATATTGCGAGTACATACTTTTAGACTAAATGAGCATTATTAGCTACTGGTGTTGTATCAAATTTGATACCCATGTTACTTGTAGTAATATATTATTGTTCCTTCATCTACTATACATGCATTTTGTAGAAAACCCACAACACATAATACATAATGAATACTCCCCCACTTCCAAATCTTACAACAGAATACCTCCGGTATCTATTTTGTGAACCCACGTGTAACCGTATCATTTGAGAAATACTAGCATTCTTCAATTATTTACAGGTCCAGTCGACCGAG
>JAUTBZ010152570.1:0-11587 GCA_032361785.1 Lepetodrilus galriftensis
GGCGGAAAATCCCATTGTCTTGCCACCCACAATGCTGTGTGACGTATTGATTGACGTCACATGCAAGGTCTCAATTATTATTATTATTAGTATTAGTATTAGTATTTATGGACAACTCATTGTCAATGTATTTTTATATGTTTTATAACAGATAGAACTAAAAGTATCCTTTCAGGTGAAATGTCTTTGAATCACGAACATTTATTAATATTATAATCTTGAGAATCGATTGTTGTATTTTCGTTTATAACATTCCTGACATTAGACTGGAGCTTGCATTAGATTATCAGTCAAGGTGGTAAAAACAAAAATTGTGATGGAAATGGCTTTGAAATCTGGTAATCATTTTCAGATATTAAACTGGTGTGACATTTCCCAAACTTATTAATATGCAAATGTTATTATTTCTTCGTAAATGTGAACACTGCTATCATAAGTTGATATGACTCCTGTCTGGGATATCAGATTATTGATGTAATCAGCTGGTATTAAGCCCATATGACAACTTTGATATTTCAAATCATGTTAAATATGATAAATATTCAAATTAGACCTTTATGCATTATGTCGTCTTGATTATAAAGTGACATATTTTCTTACATCTGTATCATGTTCTAGAATTTCAACTTGAAACAGTTTAAATTGGACATATTTCATAAATCCCTTTGTTTTTTATTATTATTTCTTTAAATAGTAAAATAGTTTCTTATATTGTATGTGCTACATTTACATATAACATACAGAATATTTTAAACCATCAGGATTATATTTCACATATAAATGTTGATGTGTGACAAATTTCAGATGACAATTTTGTTTTGTCATTTCCTAACGTTACCCCATTACAAAATAGAAAATAATGCTGAAAGTGACTCGACTCGTCCTTGTGTTTTTGGTATGTGTGTACAGGACTAAATAGACCTCTATGCATGACAAGGATATTCAATCAAACATTATTCAAGGAAATTGGCTCATCTGCCATTGACAATCTCCTTCCACAGAGAGCTCCCAACTGTCACCATGAACCGGACTGCCAAAAGTCAGTCATCTGTATTCCAAACGTGCAAGGTTAATTTCTCTGACATAAAGCACAGTATGTATGTATTGATTGGTAAAGTTTGCCAGAACTGGCAGCCCGTGCACTTGCCGGGCAGGAAAGCTGTTTGGATTTCACCTCCTGGAAACTGAAGATTGGTAAAGGCGATAGAACGATATCTGGGCACAGGCAATTATAAGCAGTGTTCTGATTGGCCGAGACGGCCTGCTGGTGTCACCAGCGCTCTGAGTAGGGATATAAAGTGTGGCGATTATGCAATGACATTTGTGATCCGCCCTGCGGCCAAGATTACTCCTATCTTCAGATGAATACACTTTGCAAAATTCATCCAATTATGCTGGTAAAAGTAATAATTAAAAGTTTTTTTTGTTTGTTTTCTTTCTCAGTTCTCAGTATTGTTATTATATATTGGAACACATCCGAGTCAACCAATCTGTCTATCTGTCTGTCCATCTATCTGTCTGTTTGTCCATCTATCTGTCTGTATACATATTCGTTCATCTATGAAAACCATAACAATTAAATTTGTGTACAACTATCAATGTGGAAGAGTATTTGGCGTGTGTACAGTGTAATTATACAATATAATAGATGTTTTGCCAGATTAGTCATACAATAATTTATTTAGATAAGCAGCAAGAAATTCATGATATTATCATCAGAAAAAATCTATTGAATAATACAATGATTGTGAGTCAGAACTGATGTGTCGGCTGGACTGCGTTTATTTTATGTTCCCCATTTCTGTATGCTCTTGGTTCATGCACATTAACATATCCATCATGTTCATTGTGTCCTATAGATAGATAGATAGATTTTATTTCTTACAATATCTATCCTCTATCTATCTATGTATATTATGTCCTATGCATTGTGTCCTATCGCACCCCGTCTATTATCAACATTATTATTAAACTATTATTTTTATCCAATATGTCCTATTTTCTCCTATCATCACTTATCCATTGCATCTATCCATTCTGACCATGCATATACAATCTCATTTGGTTCCTACATGTAATGACCATGATGTCTTCAGACATTATGAAGACATGTAGATGATGGCTTAGCATAGGGATGAGAGGGTAACCCATGTGAATATAGTCGGATCTGTCCGACAACCACTTACAGTCCTATGACAATCTAGGCCATTGCACCTTGTGTAGAATCACTGGTAAAATATTAAACTTAGCAAAAATGCCTGAGGACTCAACTATGATATTATATTTTGTCAATCCTGACGTTTATGAGCGAAAGTTGTAAAGTATTTCCCAAGTATTTTGGAACTTTGTGAATTATGGCACTAAAGTTGAGGGTTTAAATTACGATTGATCAATACAGAACTTTAAAAATCTGGACCACATGATTCTAATGTG
Organism: Lepetodrilus galriftensis; assembly: GCA_032361785.1. Taxonomy (NCBI): domain Eukaryota; kingdom Metazoa; phylum Mollusca; class Gastropoda; order Lepetellida; family Lepetodrilidae; genus Lepetodrilus; species Lepetodrilus galriftensis. The sequence continues at coordinate 2,434 of JAUTBZ010152570.1, forward strand.
AAAATTTGTTTTAAAATTATGTTTGTATTGAAGAATTTGAAATCGATAGATTTTGAAAACATGAATAAGAAATTGAAAGCATATCATCTTCACGTTTTACTGCGCATTATTAATCTTTTGTGAACATAGTGGAGCCATCTTGGAACCCTTTGAAAAGATTGAACTGTAGTTAAAACTCAAATATAGCTCTATTTCTAAATTTGGAAGTCAACTAGAAAGCATCAGGAAAATGCATTAGAGAGAGGTATTGAGGGAAAGTGAAGCCGGTGATTTGTCGAGGTTTGATCAATACACGGCGGTCTGCGTCTCCTTGTAGTGTCATATGTGGGTGACAGCGGTCTGTGATTTCTCCACCTCCTGCATAGGAGAGCTCACAACATCTCTGTCCTCCCAGACAGGAGAGTGCACTACATCTTTGCCACACATAGAGGACTAACTACGGGACACATTTCTTTTTATGTTCTTCAGATTTTCTTTTAAAAAAAACTACTGAAGAACATTATAGTAGTTTGCTAATTTGTCCCTTATATCTGTATAGTGTAATTGTGGTCGATTATCGCGAAAGCAAAGGTCGTTATGGTTTTCAAGGATGGACACCAATGGGGAAGAGGAAAAGAAATGTCTGTTTCGCGAAATCACAATTTGGGAAATTTTGAAGAATCTGGTTGATCCTGGAATTCATTGGGAGGCATGGTGTAAATCTTGAACTAACTTTGTGTAGTTCCTGGTGCAGAGTCTGGTAACTATGGCCCGTTACGGAAACTACTGTGGGAAGTTGACGATTCCTGGAGGAATGTCTACCATTATAAATGACATGGATACTAATGTATACTCAAGATTTGTGTCTGATGGGATTTTGGTCTTGTTTAAGACCTGAAGTACATTTTGCCTTCAAGAGTCTTACATAAGTTGTTACATCAGCACTGGACAGTCTTCTGTGAGGTCAACGTACAATGTGCTACATTTTGATGTGGACAAATTTTCAAATTGTAAAAAAATTCTCTGGAATGGATTTCAGAGTGGATTCCTTCAGTTATTTTCTGAGAAGATTTTGAATTTGAAGAAGTAATTTATATGGATATCTTGACTTAATTTTTAAAGATAGGCTTTAAAATCAAATTTGGGCTGTAAGAAAACTTACCGGTATTTGAAAGTTATTAAGAAACATGTAAAATAAATCATCTTTTTGTAAAGTATTAGTATTGTAAATGGGATCAAGTAAATAATGGTTTTAATGGATACAATAATCTATCCATAATATTAGAGCTGTTATCTATCCATGATACTAGTGCTGTGAAACAGAAACTACAGAAGTTATTATTGGATTCTAATCCAAAAACATAAATACGTTCACATGGAACACATCAAAGTTATATTGTTGGAGCTGTTGTAATGGTTATCTTACAACTGTGAACAGATACTACAGTCCGTGTAGTTGGGGAGGTTTGGGACTGTTTGAAGTAGCTTAGAGTGGTCATCTACTGGTCATCTACTGGTCATCAGCCAGTCATCAGACAGTCATCAGACAGTGTTTGTTTGGAAAGATACTTTACTGAGTTCTGCGTCCACTGGTGTTGGCCGTGATTACGTGTGGATCCAACGTCATGGAGAAGATCACGGAAATCTACCACACTGTGGTGGACAAATATCAAGACCTAGAAAAGGATTATGATTATGATGGTATGTACCGTAGATGTATTTATTGTGTGGAGTATCCGCACCCAATATGAAATAAGGACGTTGATGAGAAGGGAAGTGACATAGGGAAATGTATTGGCAAGCCAGGATGGTACTATAATATGCATAGAATTTTTTAAGAGATCAATGTATATTCAGTTGTCTGCTGTGATTGTTTTCAATGCAATTTTGAACATTAGTTCACACCTTTTCTTAAAAAGACATTTTACAAGTTAAGATCTGAATGGACCTACACATAATTGGTTGGATAACAACATATCTTTATGAAATTTAATACAATATTTGAAATAATTTTAAAGTCTACTGAATTGTGGAAAGGACAATGATCTCACTCAAAGTTTCCCACCACAGTCAGAACTTTAATGTTAATGTCCTGGCGTCCTAGTTTGTTCAATTCCACAATAACATTACAAAAAATCTCAAAAGCTTTCCCTGTTTTGAATAGGTCTTTGTAACCTTTGCCCAACTATAAAGGTCATAGCATGCCAGTCCCCTCCTAGTCTGTGGCTAAGATTGAAACTATGCCCTAAGAGTTACATTATTTCGTATATTATGTCCTAATAATAAATGCGCAAATTGGGATCTCAATGGTGTACGCCATCTGGATGGATTTCTCCTAATTACGAGAGTCGCTTTTGATTCTCATCAAAATGGTATTTGTAACCTAACATACAGTACTGGGTATCGTTTCATGAAGCTACAACACCATAAGCACTCTCAGACTCAGACGAGAGCGCTGTGGTTTTCTCGGGGATATGAGAGCTTTGAGAAGCAATACCCTGAAGGTCAGAACTCGTCCAGAACAAGAATAGAAATCTATTCATGTCATTAGTTGTCTTCAATACTTGTGTTTATCATGTTGACGTTGAGTCAGTAACCGAGGTTCTAGTGATGTTCTCCTAGCTCAGATGCTATCCTTGTTCTGTTGTCTTAGATTTAACCCATGTTCTTCTCAGATTGTATACATGTTCTGTTCTTCTCAGATTGTATACATGTTCTGTTCTTCTCAGATTGTATACATGTTCTGTTGTCTCAGATTTTATCAATGTTCATAATGTCAAGTTTTATTCAATGTATGTAGTCTTAGATTTTATCCATGTTACCATGGTTATGGAATCTCAGATATTATCTACATTCTATCTCAGATTTTGTCCATCTGTAGTCTCGGATTTTATCTACAGCAATATTTCAGAAACAGCCAGGCTTATTATACTATTACTGGTATATACTGTAACACATGATTAGAATCCCATGTCTGTATTCGTGTTCTGGGTTCTGTGTCTTCTCGAGTGCCGTTGGCATGGTAGTAGATTGTTGTTATTCTTGGCTGGCTGGTTCTGAAGGACTAGTGAACATGATGAGACGCTGTCGCTGTGATGTCTTCAGCATTGTTCAGTGAAAGTGACTCCTCCAATACTTCCTGTGTGCAGTCCCTCTCTGTCTGTCCAATAATGTGTGCAGTCCCTGTCTCTGTCCAATGATTTGGGCAGTCCCTCTGTCTGTCCAATGATGTGTTTGTGCAGTCCCTCTGTCTGTCCAATGATGTGTTTGTGCAGTCCCTCTGTCTGTCCAATTATGTGTTTGTGCAGTCCCTCTGTCTGTCCAATGATGTGTGCAGTCCCTCCCTGTCTAGGAAAGATGCATCTAAATGTCAAACAGCTGATTTTTTCTTGTTCACAATCAGGGCTCTAGACCAACATTTTGAGTTACTTGCCCGCAGACCAAGTCAGTGCAAGTAACAAAGGCACCAAAGTTGCAAAATGTTAAAAAGTAGGTTGCCCGCAGTGCAATTTAGCTTGGCCCTGTACGTCGGGCATATGTTAGTCCAGAGCCCTGACAATACTGCGGGGCGGGATGTAGCGCAGTGGTAGAGTGATGGACTTCGGAGCCAAAGGTTCCAGGTTCAAATCCCGTCCCGGGGGCCCGGCATCAATGTTCGTGAAAGTTACCTTTCTGACGCGATATTGATAGGATGCACTGACTGTAGAGTGGCAATGCAGTTATCATCCTTGGTCTTGTCAGTACCAGCCGGTGCTCGCAGGTTTACTGCAACATTCAACGCTACGGATATAACGGGTTTCCTCCTGCCCTAAACTGACAAGTCGTGATATTGGTGAAAGATTCTAGAAAGCGACTTTAAACCCCAATTCAAAAAAATATATATATATATATATATATATATAATAATAATTGAATACTTACAAATTTAATTATTTTCTGCTGTTCGATTATTAGAGTAATTATGTATTTTTAGAATTTCAATCAACAAAATATATCACAATTTTAAGAATAAGATAGCCACTCATTGCTTATTTACTCGTTAAAATATAATTGATACAAAGTACTATGAAGGTTCAATGTATGCTTGAACTTTAGCCGTCTTTGTCTTTATACCTTGAGGTCAACCATCCCACATCTCTTTACTTTGATCATCATTAACTTAGCCCCTAGAGTGTTAACCATAAATCATGGATAATCATAATTCCCCCCACCAGTAACGGTTATGAGTCCTGCGACCGCACTAACAGCTTCAACATCCGCCTGGGGACGTTTTCCCAAGCGCTGACACCCGGCGTTGTCAGATCTATATTCAACTTGCGGCACGGCGCGTAACGTGCAATTCTATCTATCTATATTATATACCTACGTTTTCACCTGCTGAACGGGCTTTTATTGTATTACACGTTTTGTGTACTTTAACGGGACCGCTTGCTGCTTGCGGGCCAAATAATCACGGGGCATGGTACTCGCGGGGAAAACGGTGATCGGATTGAATGTCCCGATCAGATCGAATGTCGGAAGCTGAAGCTTCCCTATTGAGTTTGACTGGGGCTCCCAGTGGCGGTGCGGAGGGGTCGTTCTGAGGTCAGATTATTTCGGGCCGCTCTCTCGCATATTTATCTGGTTGAGGTGAGGCGAGAGGGGAGGTGTTGCTTCAGTCCGCTGGGTGAAAGTAAGCTTCGCTTCACGCTCCATTGACTTCATCCTGACCTATTTGCGGGGTGAAAGGGAGAAAGGATTTTCTTTGTTTGTCGACACTCGATAAGTTTTCTCGTCAATGCGCCATGGTATGTTTGCTTTGTAGACTGACTGGAGATTTTACCTATCGCTGTTTACCCAGGCGGATTCTTGACGTGAACTTGGTATCTGGCGTAGAAATGTCTGCGGATATGTACAAGCGCACTGAATTCCTATAATTGTTCAATATATTTGTTCAATTAAGGAGATATGCAAATAAAAAGGAATAAGATAAAATCATGTCTTAGCAATTATCAATGTAGTACATGTATTGTTTTGTAACTTTAATGGGCGAAATATTTTTAGGGTTTAATATTGCTAGATCCTGCTGATAAAGATCGTCACTATTTGACAACCTGAGTCATTTCTCACACTGTTATAAATAGCCTAAGGGCTTTATTATTTTCTTTCAGTCACTATTCATACTTTCTGATTTTAAATGTACTTTCTGTATATTTCCAAAATTATTCTATACTTAATTTTGGGGTTTGTTCGAAAATTGTCCGAAAACAAGTTTAATAAATTATTTCCATATCGATGGTCAAAAGAACTTTCGTTAAACTGTTAAAGATAGAATATACATTATTTCCACTTTATTTATTCATATTTTTATTTACTTAATTTTGAATTGTGGTCTAGAGTCGCTTTCTAGATTATTTCGCTAATTTTTTAGTTACTTTGCAGTAATAATTAAGAAATTTCCTTTTGAAAAAAATAATAATCAGGGTGTGTCTATTTAATATGTGGTGCTGACAATCCGAATGACGGACAAATTATACCAGCACTGGTCATTAATCCGTTGGTTCCCGGAAATATGTCATTAGTGTCCAATCTGCGCGTTAAGTGACCGAAACACGAACTGATCTCCAAGATGGCATAGAGCCAAGCCATCAAACGCTGTCAAGCGTAACTCGCTCCTCAGATAGGAAATTAATCCATCGCTCCCCCTACCCCTGTCCCTCCCTCCTTCTGTGAGGTTAACGAGAGACCGCCAGGTGATACGGGCAGGTGCGAACACTCTCTCACTGCCCAGTGGTCAATCCTGTGGTCAATCGTCCGCAGCAGCAAGCGTAACCTTGCCTGACGAGAGAGCAGCCCACTCCGATGGGTCAGCGCAGGTCGATGAACTATGTGTGATACGTAGCCAATTGGCAGAAGTATACGTTTGGTCCAGTTGTGGACTAACGGAATACCACCGGAATACCAGCGGAGTAGCAGCGACGGCGCGGAAAAGTATGTCATATTTTCTCGTATGTTTACCGTTACGTAATATGGTCCATATCTCGTTGGTTTGTGTGGGTATGTTGATTGTAGTTATAGATTTATTGGATATTACCGTTAACGTAATATGGTTCATATCTCATTGACATTGGTTTGTGTGTGTATATTAATTGTAGTTATAGATTTATTTGGTATACGTTTACCGTTGCATAATTGGTCCATATCTCATAGAATTGTGTGTGTGTGTATTAATCATAATCATTGATTTATTTGAGATACGTTAATTTACTTTTATGTAATTGGCCCATATCTCATCAGGTCAAGTTTGTATATTAATTATAGCCATTGATTTATTTGAGCTACACTTACCGTTATATAACTAGTTCATAGTACGTATATTTATATTGATTCGTGCGTGTATAGTAATCTACAGTCATTGAGGTATTTTGGGGTGATAACTTTTATACGTGATGACTATTGGTTCATGTCATAATTAGGTAATATTTATATATCAATAATAGTCGTAGATTTATTTGGGGATGGTAACTTTATGTGTGATCAGCTGGTCATCACTTCGTCGCAAATGGGTGAAAGATTCCCGCAACGACGTTAAATTCTATATTCACTCACTCACTGGTCATCACTACTGATTCAATTAGTAATTAGTTAATATTTTTATATTTTATTAAAGTAGTAGATTTATTTGTGGGTGGCGTCTTTATGGATGGATAGCGATTCATAGGTTATGTCACATTTTGTCGTGTTTAGAAGTAGTGTCCTACTTTGAACTTTGTTTTGTTATGATATGTATTTAATTATATTTATGAGACTTTTACCACTGTTTACTCCATTAAACTCCATATTCACTCACTCACCACTGTTTACTGTTTAATAATAAATACACTATTACTATTAGTGAGATAAATGCTATTTAATGAGATACATAAAAGTAACCATTGCGGGTGAAAGTAAGTTGTTAGTATACTAGTATGTTCCTAGTGCTTTTATCACATCAGTGTGAAAAGGGCTGACAAAAATTAAGCATTACCCTCTGTTTTTCCAGAAATCTAGACTTGCTAAACATGATAAACCAGGGTATTCGTAGTGTTGTAGTCTCGTAGTCTCGTAGTGGTTATGAATGCTTTGAGAAATGATAACCCAGAGTAGAGCATACACTAATTATACAACATTATTTGTTAACCTTAAGGATCGTACAATATATGTGACATTATTATGTGTTAGTACAAGCTCTTGACGACCCATAAATTACTTTTATTAATATTATATGACAAATTTTATGACACCATTTTCTTTAAGCGTGCTGGTTTCAAGTTATGAGGCATTTTGAACCCTGAACATCACAACAATACTTATTTACCATGTTTACGGTTATTTTTTATTTCCATTCAATTGTTGATAATATAATTATGTTGTACTTTTGACAAATAATACAATGTAACAGTTACAATACAGATATTTTTTCTAAGTCCCAAACGCAAAAATTGCAAGTTTGGGCACACTTTATTAATAACATTTTTTGATATGCGTCCCCGGGACTCTAAAAAATTGAAACCTAAGTGGAACCCTGCACCTGTATTAAGTTGTTCTCTCAGTTCACGGAGGATCATTGTTGTAATTTCAAGAGAGAAAAACGTTGATGTTTGCAGTTAAAACGTCCTCTATTAATGTTAGTGTGACAGTTTTTTCCTGTCACGCTCAATCTCAACAATGACGTTTATGCGAATTTTGCTTGATGTAGAGGTCTATAATGTGTGAACAACATCATCTAACACATCCAAAGACTAGGGGGTTGGGGGAGCGGTGGTTATTTAAACACAATAATATCACAGACCATTGACCTACATAGAGGTCTAGTGAAGTTTTACCTGAAAATGTATACAATTGTTTTGACAACTACTTTATACAACCAGTACGTCTCACTAGTTATCAATAGTTTAATATTTATTAATTAGACACGATGTATGCATATCCTGGTGCCAGTGATTGGGTAAGGTTGCTTTGACCGTGTTCAATAATAAGAGTTATCTCCCTTAATCAGTAGGATACTCGCTGCAAATGGGTGAACGATTCCCGCAGCGACGTTAAACTCCATATTCACTCACTCACTCACTCAGTAGCATACAAATTGAGATTTTACAGTATTTTATTAGGGTTTTACTGCAACTGTAAACTGCAATGGAATTTTACCTATTCTACAGCGGTGAAAAGATATTTGGAGGTACAAAAGTGATTATTTGTGTGCTAAATGTACTTTACATGGTTAACTCCAATTCAGTCCAAAATGACAACTTAATCTGTGACAGTATGCCTTTAATGGTCGCCATTTTGGAAAATGTCATAATTGACTTTTGCGTATTCTGTGTCAGCTTGCTGTGAAATAATTTCAAAGCGTCAAATAAATGTCTGGTAGAATTCTATTGTTATACAAGGTTATTGCTGTCTAGTTATATTGTGTCTCAATAGTGTTGGAAATAATGCCGTCTGTTAGAATTGTCTGGAAGTATCCTGGTTGGTTTACTTGGTATCGTGTTGTCTGTCAACTTGCTAATTTCAACTTTGTGAAATATTTTAGTCATATGTCATGTTGACACCACACTCTTCAAGGTACACTGAGATTTTCTAATTCATACCAATTTAATTTTTTATATTTTCTTACAACCATTTAAAAGAAAATGAAGAGATTTTTGTAAGTCGTACCAATTTAATCTTTGACATTTTCTTACAACACTTAAAAAAGAAATCACTGGTTACTCAAGTTACCAGGCGGCTGACAGTACATGTTCCCGTTCAATATATGACGGAATCGTGAAACAACCCTATTTATACCGTACGTGTCTCTGGGCGCGTTTTCAATTCCACTGAGTCGACGTTGACCTGTTGCTCAGAGTACAGTCAGAGAAATTTGCTGATTCTCCTTGACGAACGTGAAATTGGTTTAACCGCACTGATTGATTTTTCTGTCAGTCAGCTGGACAAAAGGCAGTGGTTGTCAGACGTACGACGTCGTGTCGCTGACGTCGTGTCACTGTCGTCGTGTCAATGCCCGACTCTCACCTGGTCAGCGGTCAACATGGTTAAGCGAGCTATTCCCATTGGAATTGGCATTGCTCTGATTACTAATTTCTATTTCATGATACTTACGACAATAAACATTGGGTAAACACCGTTTTGCCCTAAATTAGCCAATATATTTCTA
>JAUTBZ010152581.1:0-11587 GCA_032361785.1 Lepetodrilus galriftensis
ACATTTCATTACAATTAATTTACTCAGTTTTGAGAAATACCACTTTATGTGTTCGTGTTTTAATGTGTTCCGTATAGCAATATCAGTATCGTTCCCTTATTTTCTGACGGTAGTATATTAGAGTTGGCAGGGTTCAGTGTCAGTTTAGCAGTTTAAAGGGTGGTCAAGATATTGCATCTTTCTACATATCCATGCATTTTCTCAAAACCTACACTTTCCCAACCTGTAGTTATTATGCACCGCAAGCAAATGCACCTGTGCGAAAACTTGATTGCCACATCTGTTAAAATATATAACTATATGCTAGCAAACATTGTGGATCAGCGTACACGTGCAGGTAGAAAGTATTGCGACCTATTGGAATAGTTGGCTAAATCAGAAAACGAACTCCTGCGCGGCGATCAGCTCGGTATTGCGTTTTATTTTTGCACTTTTTGCTGAATGATGGTACCCGTTAGGAACAAATAGAATTATGAATGTTCTAGTGCCTGAAATATTGGCGTTTGGGTTATATATGTTTATTTATATTTGCAATGTCATTACATACGGTATTATTTTAGGTAAATATATTTTTACATTCACAAATTAATACATTAATACATCTGGTTCCAGTTATTATAACTTTAAAAATTCTAATGATGCCAAGAATTATAGTGTTGACAAAACTGAAGACAATGTTATAGGAATAATGAATTATTATACTACTTTTCTACATTTAATTTTATCATTCAATGTTGCATAAGTCATGTACTAAATCATGATATATCACTTTCATGTATTCTCTTTTCTATTGGTAATATTCATTGGTCATATTCAAGATATTATTTGTATATTAACCCTCTCCCTGCTGGATTAGGCACAAGCACTGCTCTTTATGGCATCTCCAGTTGCCTTCAGCAGGGAGAGGGTTAAAGCATTGATTCAAGTATATTACGATACTGATATGTATCGAATCAAGAATTCTATTTTGATACTTACTTCTAAAACACACTTGAATAGTCCCACAATTCCTCCAGATATAGATTTAAGTAAGCATCTCATAGAAATAGAAAATAAGCAGAAATATATTTTTCCTATTAATTTAAGAATATTTTGATTGGATGAAATGATCGTGCATGATATTTTCTTCCGTTACATCTGTTTGTACATGTGTCGCATCCTGTTTATAGAAGAAGAACGTATCGAGGTATCCGTGGTACCCGCGACAATGCGCGTGCGTGAAGGCCGCGACGCGGTGTTCGAGTGTGAGGTCGTAGGTGCACCAGGCTCCATCACCCGATGGAGCAGAGCCGGTGATAAGGTTAGTACAAGTCACGTGACCAGGCCATGTGACCCATATTATATTCAATTATTTTATTTTATTTGCTAGCATGCATCCTAAAGTTAAAGTACCAGGGTATAAAAAAAATAATAATAAAAAAGTACCACGGTAAAAAAAGAAATAAAAAAAAGTACCAGGGTATCCTTTCACGAAGCTCTCTTATCTGCTAATAGACCATAGTGCTCTCTTTGCAGTGTGTTAGCTATCAGCAAAGAGAGCATTATGATTAGTGGATAAGAGAGCTTCGTGAAAGGAAACCCATGCTTGCATTTCTCACTGTTTTGACCAGCAGGTATTTTTTAGATTTTATTACAGTAATACTATCTGGAAACTAGACACTAATTCTGTTTCTGTTTCGTATCAGGCATTGCCGATCCAGGCGTCGGACATCAATGGCCGCCTGACCTTCCACCAGGTCATGCAGGAGGACGCGGGAGAGTACGTGTGTACCACGGTCACCGGGTCGGGCGCCACTCACACCGGCATCGCTACACTGCAAGTGGACTTCAGTAAGTGGTCTTGTCGACCTCGACTTTTAATAAATAAATAATAATAATAATGTGTATTTAATGTGGGCATGACGTTTACCAGAGTCTGATCTTTGGATGTTGCACTGTACAAGGTATAGATCGATGCGACGTGACACATGGTTGAAATACTGAATAGTATGTGCTATATAAGTATAATAATCTTGAAGTGGCTCTAAACCCAAATTCAGAATATTTGTTTTCATAAAATACTAGATTTCAGAATTTGGGACATTGCTTAAGTCAGATTCTACAATTGTATGCAGTTGAGATATTTCAGCGACATGTTTTTCATTTATTACATTTCAGTTTAATTTAAAGTGACAAGCCATGATATGAGTGAAAGAATGTTTGAAAATGGCACTGATCCCAAATTAAATGAAAAAGATACTAATAACTTTAGGCACTTTGTTAATTTGAATTTTCAAAATTGACCACTGATTTTCTATCCAATCATCATACGATTCCACGTTGGTTTTTTTCAGTCGGACCACCCACCCTCCCCCCAGGACCCTCTGGACCTTGTCGTCATGATGAGGCCACGTGCAAGAGCGGAGAGTGTATTCCACGCGACTACTTGTGTGATGGAGAGAGCGACTGCTCCGATTCATCTGATGAAGAGAGCTGCAGTGAGTACATGTAGCCATGGCATGTGTTCACATACACAGCAAAACAAAAGTTGGGTGTCCTGTTCCAGAATCCTAACAAAATCCTAACAAAATCCTAACAGGATCCTGGCAGGACACTTTCGCCTTGGATATCCAGGGTATGCTTTCTTGAAGGGTATGATTTCTTCAGACCATAGCGCTCTCGTAAGTTCCAGATCCCCATAGTATTAGAGATGGCTACGAGTCCTTATGGTCTCGTAGATATTAGAGCTTCGAGATACGATATCCAGGTTTATTTTTTAGCATACACGTTATGTGTCCTGGCCCAGACACCTAATTTTTGTTGTAGTAACCACATGTTTAGATAAGCATGTGTCCATATATACAATTGCTATCGCCTTTGATTTTCACATGATTAAAAAAAATAAACATAAAAATAGAAATACAAATATTCAAACTTGTTGGCCATATATGTTTATGTAAAAGTTTGATTCATGCATGCATTAATGTTATTATCGGATTAAAATTCCATAAATAGCAGAGGATAGCGAACTCAGCAGCTGAAAAGGTAATGATGGCCATATTTACACAAATTTCCCTTGATAACTTCTTGGTATTTATTGCAATTTACCATTAACCCTTCTTGTTTTCAATTGTTAACCCTTTCCCTGCAGACTTTGCACTGCCCTGTGAGCCCAATGAGTTCAAGTGCGCTAATGGCCGCTGTGCGATGAAGATCTGGCGATGTGACGGAGACAATGACTGCGGTGATGGATCTGACGAGGTCAACTGTCGTAAGTTTTCATCGTTGTCTGTAATTATTCGTTAATCAAGGTCTCCTTCCAAAGAACAATCATAGGACTTCCTTTCGGGAATAGATGCCCAGGTGTTTCCAAACCAGAATTACATGTTCCACGCTTTTTGTTGCAGCAACACGCGAACCCGGCTCGGCCTGTCGTGCGGACGAGTACCGCTGTCTGACCGGCGACCAGTGCATCCCTCAGAGCTACCAGTGTGACGGCGAGATCGACTGTCAGGACAGATCTGATGAGATCGGCTGCTGTAAGTATAGTATATACTAGTATATAGCCCGAGAAGCTCTGACCATTGGCAGAGGGACAGGACTACTATTATAACTGGGTCAGGAAATCGAAGTAACTGAAAAATATGCTATAAATTTGCACAAATGTTGGTTTAGTGTCCATTCATCTATCTAAAATGCATTTACTTGTAAATTTATGGTGTACGATAATGATGGATAGCAGTTATTTTTTAATTGTAACATGGTTGGGATATTTATAGCAATTTGATTGGTTGAGAAATATAATGTTCAAGGATGAAATATGGTTGGATCCCACAAGCGGGTCGAGTTCAAATGAAATTTGCCATTGTAGAATTTCAATAACACCCTAAAATGTCAAAACACCATATATTTATTTCCTAAATCAAGCGAGTATTCAGCCAATCAGAGCGTACGCATTGAAATGATGGTTGTAAAAAGTACCAGCCGTTGATAACGGACTATAATAACATCTTCCAGCTGCGCCCACCATTGTCAAACCCCCGGTGCCAAAGATCGACGTCGAGGTCGGCGGCTCCTTCACCATTGTCTGCGAGGCCGTAGGTGTCCCTACTCCCCTCATCGTCTGGCGTCTCAACTGGGGCAACATTCCCTCCGGTCAGCGCGTCGTGGTCACATCCAGCGAAGGACACGGAAGCTTGACCGTCAACCAGGCCATCCCCGAAGACTCGGGCGCGTACACCTGTGAGGCCCTCAACAACAAAGGATCCATCTTTGCCATTCCCGACGCCATCATCATCGTCAGACGTGAGTAAAGTGTTGTCTTGGCCGTGGCGACCAGTGATTAATTTCCAACACCTTTAACCCTCTCCCTGCTGGATTAGGCACAGATACTGCTCCTAATTAGGGCATCTCTGGTTGCCTTCAGCGTGGAGAGGGTTAATGTCATGAGATGGGTCTATGCTTATTGCAGTGCTCCTAGTAACTTGAACAGGAAAACTCTTTTATTATTGCTGTCTGCATTTTTTATATTTGACTGATTTAAAAAATGTAATTCGAATATTAAAAAGGATTTCTGATCAAGCTAGATTTTTTTGTGTGTACCATTCAACCCATTTTTGGTTTGAATTAATAGTCGACTTACAGTAATTTGCAAAATTAATTGCAAAATGATATGTTTTTTGGTTATCTGGTTGTAGGTCAGGCTGGTGTATGTCAACCCCCAGTGTACAACTTCGGAGCGCGACAGAGCGACGAGTGTATCAAGTGTTTCTGCTTCGGACAGACAAAGACCTGCTACAGCTCCAGTCTACAGAAGTCTCAGGTACAGACCGCGTATAGCCGCCAGTCCTGCATCCTCTAAACCTCAGGCTCAGTGTATCCTTAATCATACCCTACTATCCTGTGCTCCGCTCTGATTTCCAACACTGTTTGCGCTAATAGTCACGTTCATGTGCTTTCAACATTTCCATTTTTTAGATCACTCTGGGCAACCGGATCCAGATGGTCCGTCGTGGAGATCTCCTGCCAGTGGAGGAGGCTTTCATCCAGTTCCTGCCCACGTCGCGGCAGTTCTCCGTGTCCGAGTTTGACAAAGTCCTCCAGTCAGGCAGTTACTACTGGAGCCTGCCCACACAGTACCTCGGAAACAGGGTAACAAGGTTTTTGTCACTTATTTCCAAGGGTAACAAGGTTTTTGTCACTTATTTCCAAGGGTAACAAGGTTTTTCTCACTTATTTCCAAGGGTAACAAGGTTTTTCTCACTTATTTCCAAGGGTAACAAAGTTTTTTTCACTTATTTCCAAGGGTAACAACATTTTTGGCAACTTTTTTCCAAGGGTAACACTTATTTTGTCACTTATTTCCAAGGGTAACAAGGTTTTTCTCACTTAATTAATTACAATAACAAGGATTCTTTTACATATTTCCAAGAGTATCAAGGTTTTGGATCATTTATTTACAAAACATTTTAATTGTTTGAATGTAATGAAGGGATCTGCACATTCTTTGAAAGATTTTCTTTAGAATGTAATATTCTTTGAGAGCATAATTTTATCATACCATATTACCAGTTGACATATTGCAAGCTAACTTGATATAAAGTGACTTCTTTATCATGTTTACAGTTGACTGATATCATATTGCCATCTGACTTTGGTATCATGTTAATACTTCACTTTGATATCATACTGACTTTAATATATTGACAAATTTGATATCATATTCATGATATTGACAAATTTTATATCATATTGATAACTTTGATATTATATTTACAGCTGACAAGTTATGGCGGCAAACTCAGGTACACGTTCTCATTCGGTATCCGTGGAGATTTCCCACGTCTCACTCAGGACCAGGATGTCATCATCACGGTATGTTTGTATTCAGTTGTTTCCATGGAAACAGTATTAAAGCCAGATTTCCCTATTTTTTCCATTAAAATAATTTTTTTAATAAAATAAAATATTTCAAAGGAATTGTAGTTAATAATTTAGCCTTCTTGCTGAGGAACCTAGTGTTCAGTAACTGTGATTAAACCAGCAGTGAAATGGTTAATGACGCACAAGTCAAATCATTTATTGAAACATTCTGAGGGGAGGATTTATGTGCAAGTAAGATTTTTTAAATATAAAGTTGTAATTTGTTTTCAGGGTAACGGCATCTCCCTGTATCACCGTATCGCAGAAACCCCTCATCCTAGCGACTCCAGAAACCCCATGACTGTAGAAATCCCACTGGTTGAGGTACGTGATTTGCAACCCGCCATTTTGTTTATAGGATAAAGTAAACTACTATCTTATTAACCTGTTTCAAATTACTATAAAATATTCTTGTAGTAATTTTATTAATGTGTTACAATATTACTGTCAAATATTATTGTAGCAACTATTACTATTACTATTATTATTATTAGTAGTATTAGTATTAGTATTATTGTATTATTGTCATCATAATTATTGTTGTTGTTATCATCATTGTTGTTATAGTATTTATTATCATCATCATTGACATCTTAATTATTATATTAATATAATTATAATTATTACCATCATTTTAATATATAATAGCAATTATTATTATTATTATTATTATTATTATTATTATTATTATCATTATTATAGTCCGCGTGGGACAAGAGCGACGGACCTCGTCGTGGAGACACGCCCATCTCGGAGTACGCCGACCGTGAGGACCTCATGATGGTCCTCGAGAACGTCACCTCCATCCTCATCCGCGCAACTTACGACGACCGCCAGTCTGTCGTCAGGTAAACCATTCACTGTCAACTTATTTATAGATTTTCAAGTCTTGTTATTGGCATCATATAGCCTGTGTTTATATTGTTCATATTGTAGGTTCATATTGAAGGTTCATATTGAAGGTTCATATTGAAGGTTCATATGGAAGGTTCATATTGTAGGTTCATATATAGGTTCATATTGTAGTCCAGGCCTAAATCAGGGAATACCTCACACTTTTACTATAGCAGGAAATTGCGTGCATCACAATTAATGCCTGCGCTACTCAGACAACTATGACATTAAACACAAGATTTATTTATTGAGGCCACTGTAAAATTGCAAAGATTAGAAAACCCATTACAGGGTTACAATCTGACGTGGTATCAACAGGATACACTGTCTGTAGAGTGGCAATACAGATAACATCCTTGGTCCGTCCGTCTGTACCAGCCGGTACATGCAGGTTTACTGCAACATTCAGTGCTACAGTTGTTGCACATTTCCTCCTGTCCTAAACTGACAATCTGTGATATAAGTGAAAGCAACGAATCCTCTAAAGCGGCACTAGACCCAAATTTAAACAAGAATGAAAAGTAGGACAAAACCGTGTCAAGGGGTCATGACTGCCCAGGGTCAGGGTGTATGTGTTAGAAGCCTGAGCCTGTGTCTTAGGGGATATACATGTTTCTTCTCTTCAACATTTCAGGATCAGCAACATCTTGATGAACACCGCTGTTTCCACAGATACTGGTCTGGGACGCGCTGAGCTGGTCGAGGAATGCACCTGTCCTACTGGCTACACCGGTCTGTCCTGTCAGGTGAGCTTGACCCCCGTCAATGACAACTGTCAACCTCAAAAGGTTGCCATGACCTTGAAAGGTCACTATGAATTTGAAACGTCACTATGACCATGAAAGATCATGCCAGCATTAAAAAGGCATTATGACCATAAAAGGTCACTGCAAGCGTGAAAGGTCACTATAACCTTGAAAGGTCATTATAACCTTGAAAGGTCATTATGACCTTGAAATGTCACTATAACCTCAAATGGTCAATGTGACCTATTTTATAGTCATTTCAATGTCAAAGTACATATTATTGTTTTTGAGATGGTTGTCATCACAGAACATCTCTAATTTTCAAAATGATGTGCACTGAGGGGTTGCCTTAAACTTATGAACCTATAACCTTTGACCTTTCATTTCCAGGAATGTACTGCTGGATTCTACAGAGTGCAGCGCGATCACTACCTCGGGGAGTGTCTGCCATGTCAATGTAACGGCCACTCTAACGACTGCCACCCCATCACTGGAGAGTGCAGGGTAAGACAATTCTAGCTTCTGGTGGATTAGTAAGACAACTCTGTTGGTGGTTTCGTCGCAAATGGGTGAAAGATTCCTGCAGCGACGTTAAACTCCATATTCACTCACTCACTGTTGGTGGTTTTATAAGATAATTGTTGAAAATTTATTGGATAATTTTGTGGCTTTATGAGATAACTGTTGCTGGTTATATATAAGGTCAGTCTATGGTTTTATGAGATAACTTTGTGGTTTTGTAAGATTACTAGATTTTGTAAGATAACTTTATTATTTTAAAAGATGGCTGTTGCTGCTGGTATTATAAGGCAACTTTGTAGTTTTATACAATAGCTTTTAGGTTTTATAACATCTGTGAGAGTGTGTGAGAGTAGGTAACTTTGTGATAACTTATAAGAATACTTTGTGTTTTTTCCCCTCATGTAGATTTACTGTGTTATGAGTGTAATTATTATTATTATTATTATTATTATTATTATTATTGTTATTACTATTAGTATTATTATTATCATTATTATTATTATTATGGGTGTGTTGTGTTTCTAGAACTGCCAGCACAACACTGAAGGCAACCTGTGCCACCTGTGTAAAGACGGAACCGTGGGCGATGCCCGCCGTGGAACACCCATTGACTGTGAGCCTTGTGCTTGCCCTCTGACTATTCCATCCAACCAGTAAGTAGTTGCTATCTTCATATTCCAAAATACAACATTTTTCTAAATATTTTTCCCTCCATTTTCTTTTATTGCATTTTTAAAAAAGATTTTAATTAGGCCGTAGTTATTTGGTTCCCTGGTTTACAATTATACGGAAAAAAATAATTCATTTACAATGTATCTTCCCTTTATGTGGAACAATCAGTACCAGATTTATTTGCTTATTGAAAATATTCATCGCAATTTTGAACACATGTGCAACATTGACAGAAAGGGGAGATAATCCTTAATAAAGCATCCACAGTCACAATCATCAACAAATATTTTATCAATAAACATAAATTGTCCGTGTACATTGATTTTTATATAACATATACCTGTAAAAGAATTATGAAAAATAAAGAAATTATAAAATTAAATTTAAATAATGTGAAAAGAAATGAAAGATTATAGTGGCAAGTGAGCTACAGAACCTATTTAGAGCACAGTGTTAATGGATGATATTGTTGCAGGTTCAGTCGGACCTGTGTTAAGGACCACCAAGGAATCAGGTGTACCGCCTGCCCACGTGGGTACTCCGGACGTCAGTGCGAGATCTGCGAGGCGGGATACAGTGGCAGACCCACCATTCCTGGACAGATCTGTAGTCGTGACACAGGTACGTCATTGTATGCTGAGTTGGGGCTGGTGTGTATGTGTGCAGGGGGTGGGAATAAGAATATTGGTGTAGTGCCGGCTGAGCCGAACCGGCAGCCACCTTTGACCCGGGGTAACCCGTCAAAGTGATCGTTTGCCCTTCTTACCCCATTCTCAGCTGCCGGCAAGCACCCGTTTTGCTGCTATATGTGTGCACATTTGTGTTTGCTTAAATATGTTGGCTGTTGAATTTCAGTTGAGGACAAGTGTGACCCCAGAGGAAGTATGTCCACCTCCCCCAATCTGTCCACTGGCAGGTGCAGCTGCAGGGTAGGTCTCCGTGAATTACATCATAGCACATGTTATCTTAATGTTGACATACCGTATTCGATGTATTAAATGCCCAGGGTGCTAACAAAATTGACTTGGAGGGGCAATTATTAAAGTATATATTTAGAAAAACAACAACCAATATTTTTATCACTGAGAAAAGCTTCCTGGATCCACAAACAGTAGTTTTTAGAAAGAATTTATTTTAAATAGTTTAAGGGGGGTGGGGGGGCGTTTATTGGAGCAGGGCGTTTAATACGTCGAATACGGTAATGTATTTTCCAGCCCAGTGTCAGTGTTATTTCGAGCGTACACTGTACCTTGAAGGCTGTCCCAACATCATGTTGTAAATTCTTACTTTAATCCATCCATTTTCCTTCAATTCAGTCCCTATCGATACCCAATATTCTGTAATTCTCTCTACCTTGTTCATTGGTAATAGCATGTGTTATCTGATTGTCAATCACATGTATCTTGCAGCCCAACGTGATTGGACGAATCTGTGACAGCTGCAAGCCGGAGACGTTCTTCCTGTCGCAGAATTACCCATACGGCTGTATCGCTTGCTTCTGTATGGGCGTCACTCAAGTCTGTCATAGTACCTCATGGAACAGAGCCCAGGTAAGGAAACCTGCAACACCCATAGCACTTACTATTGCAGTAGGCTTGTGCTGTAAAGTATTACTTGTACGCCTGCATGGTGGAAACCTGCAACACCCATAGCACTTACTACTAGGGCTGAAACGGGTAGGACATTGGTACTTGAGTACTTGAGTACTCAAAACTGAGACGGCAAAATAAGCGAGTTTATGACCTTTTCGGTCGTATTTAGCACCAACAACGTTTCCCAAAAGTAAACTAATTTTATTTTTTTTAAATCTGTATACACCGCCATTGTTCATTACAAAGGGGAGATCGCGTACCCAGGTACCCGTTTCAGCCCTACTTACTACTGCAGTAGGCTTGCAAGCACAAGCATTGAAAACCTCATTCAGTTTGAAAAGGCCTATAGAGATCAAGATCACATCACACATGTTAAAGGCATAATAATCACAGATGGTTGACCGAGATAGTGGTCTAGCATGGTTTTACCTGAAAATAAATGCATTTGTTTTGACTGCACAAGTTTTATACAACCAGTTACTTATTCCACATATCTCACTATTTTTTTTATTACTATTTATTAAATAGCAACGACTCGCACATAAATGACGTCAGTGGTCGTGACAGGTTACTTTGACCGTGTTCACTGAGTAGAGTTATCTCCCTTAGTCAGGAAACCAATGTGTCCTTAATGCTTTCTGCTGTTATTCTGGTTCATTTTGTCCTTCCAGGTAGGCATGTCCTTCTCCCGTTCAGGGAACTCCGGGATGGTTCTCACCGACATGATGAGGAAGGAAGTGATCGACACAGGATTCACTGTCGACCAACACTACCGTGATCTGAGCTACCGCGGCTTCAACAGCCTCCACGAGAACATCTACTACTGGAGTCTGCCTGAGCGCTTCCTTGGCGATAAGGTAGGAGAGTGTGCCAGATTATCTCCCTTTGTATGATGTCATTGTTTGATTTCAACATATTTTATTGAAATTAAATTCAATAGGATTAGACAAAAGTGAAAAGACATATTGTGGAAGGCAGTCAACAATAAAGAAGATGTGTTATTGTTGTAATTAACGTCACTGTCACTGTCATAATCAGGTTCGGGAAACCCCCCGAACGAGCCGACTGTTCGATCGAGCGGATACAGCTCGAACGAGGGGAATAGACTCGTCCATATCGCTAGAAATAGGATTGAAAAGTTCAGCAAAATGTTTATACCCAAAATTGCCAACTATACATTCGTAAACACATCCACAGTCCACTTTACTTTTTATGACACGTGTTGTCAATAACACACGTTAATGCACAACTTGCAAAACT